>JAGFNQ010006175.1:0-30895 GCA_024364735.1 Boesenbergia rotunda
GATTGTTGCATTTATTTGTTGCACTTGTTTGACATGCACATATAGGATATACTATTTGTGTGGTTTGATGACCCTGCACTTGCTCGTATGGTATGAGTCCTTTTATGATCAGGATAGACTGATTTCTTGTATGTACAGTTATCTGTTACTTAGGGTGTGTTTGGTTGGGGGTTATCCTTGATAACTTTGGTTATCCATTCAAGGTTATCAATGAAAATCTTGTTTGGTTTAGATAATTATTGATTCCCAAGTAATGATCAATGCCCGACACGTCAGCAAAAGGGGCATGCAACCCGAAATTAGAAAACCTTAGGAAAGTAATGTTTTTCTTGATTCCTGGGTTATGAAACTTATCTTTCCAAAATTATCCTCTAATATTTACATTTTAGACAAAAATAACTATTACAATTTATTAATTTTCGGAAGCATTATTCATGGCTGACGACCGACAACGACGATCGATGACCACCGCCGGTGGCTGATGTCGACTGCCGGCCGACAACCACCGACGATCTGCTCCAATCGCCAACGTTTGATGCCGACAGTCGACCGCCGGTGTTGGACATCGACTACCTACATAGACACCGACGGTCAACGTTGACGTCGTCGCCGACGTCGATGCCGATATCGCCGTCGAATAATTTTTTATTTTAATATTTTAATTAGATTTTTAATAAATTAAATAAAGTAAAATTTAATAAATTTAATTTAAAATTTAATAAAATTATCTAAAGAAATTCTAAAGTGTAATACGGTAAAATATTATATTATGTTATAAATTATTACCTCGAAACAAATAAAATTTTATTTGATTACCTAAATTAAACCAAACAACTTTAGGTTATGTGTCATTCCCCATTACCTTAGTTATGTGATTATTTGGTAATCACATAACTAAGGTTATATTTGATAACTTGATCCAAACGCACCCTTACAGTTATGTAGATATTCCTGTTGAGACTGTATCCTGTTGTTTTTGTATAGCTTATTCAACTATTTTTGTGCAGCCATGCATATCTTTCTCTATACTCGCAGAGTCCACCTGGACTCACCACCCGTCATAATGATTTTGTTTTCAGGTTGATTGCTCGCCGAAGGATCCGAGTTGCCAGTCCCGGGTCCCCACGACTCCATGGGATGGCTGTTTCTGCTGTGTTTTGTTTCTTTTTATAGCATAGTATATAATTTGTATTCATTTCGATACCGTGGACTTGTATTTGATTTATTCATGCGGTATTGTATTTTTGAGTCATTTGTTGGTCTTTGTGATATGATTTTTGTTGCACACCTGCCTTGGGGGCAGCTTTTGTGAGTTTTTATGTTATTCCATATTGCGAAGTCATTATTTTCCTATGATATATATCTGTTTTGAGGCTTGAGGTAAATTATACTCCGTGAGTGTTTTTGTGTGTATGTGTAAATTGCCCGTCAGACAGGAGAGATGTTGCCCGATTTTATATTGGATCAGCGACTCCGTTGGTCTCGAGGTGTAACACTACCCCTCACCGTGAGACGGGATCTTGTAACTTGTCTCACACAGAACTATGATGTTTTTACCTGGTTGAAAGGATCTCTATGCACAAATAACTTAAAAACACAGCGGAAAACAAAATCTCTTGAGCTATCCACCCGAAAAATTTGTACGAAGTTCTATCTATCGAATATGTATATCTTTGATGTGTGCCCTTAGCGTATCCCATAAGTCCTTGGTTCGCTGGATCTCTGTATAATCAGAATGTCCGTGCCTCTAATAGTATACACACGAACATGATCTCAATCTCTGACATGAACCACTTTAGTTATGCTAGCAACTTAGGATAGCTCACAAAAAAATATCAAAAACCCCAAGAATGGGTTTCAGCCAAGAAGATGGAGACGGGAAGGAAGATGGATGAATGACTCGGTGCAATTTTGAAAATTCCAAGAAACTTATATATTCATCTAATGAATACAAAGAGTTTTTGACCCTTAAGCTTCCCTTGATTTTAATGCTAATAAAACTCAATGAATACAAAAAAACTCTTAGTATTCATTTTGGTTTTTCATCTTCTCTTCATCTAATGAAGAGAATGACTCTTGGTATTTCTCTTTAACAAATTCATTAAACCTTTTAATCAATTATTAACCCATCTTAAGTGGAGTCTAATCTAAATGAGTCTAACTCGAATTAGACTTAATCTCATAATCCAATTGGATTTATTTGAGTCTAACTCAATTAATCCAATTTCGGATTATATTTTAGTCAAATTAAAATCAACTTATCTCCAAAACATCGTGTCATTTGTGTGTGACCAATAGGTTCTCATAACATTGGCAATGTATCTAAACTACTTTAGATACATAAACACTGAGTGACATCTAGCAATGCATCATTGCTACCCAAATGATGAGAATATCGAGATCCGACATAATTTTTCCATGTCTATTATAATGTATGTCTTTGTCCTTCTATCCTCAATATCTAGATTGATTAATGAGGCATAGACTGTGTAATCAATCTTTGTATTTCTTGATCCCCAACTAGACTCACTCAACCAAATGAGCTCAATATCTCATATTGAATCATTTAGGCGTGACCATATATTTTAGTAATCCTACTCAATCAAGGGGTCTACAGATATCACTCCCATCATATGTGAGGGATATATCCCATCTACATTACTCACATCCCTCTGCATAATTTGTTGCATATCCTAGTGATCGGCTTTATAGTCCATCCTGCTACAGGTGACGTTTGACGATACTAAAGCATACAACTCCTTGGTAGGGAACCGTAGTGACTTCAGGTCTAAGGAGTATTCATACCAATAGTCACTCTGAGAAAGTTTATGACACCTATATAACGATCCATGAAACTTTCTCATGTCGAGTTAATTCAGTACGTATTCTCTAATATATACCTATGTGTCAACTTGATATTTCATATCCATGACTTGCGAGATCAAGTTATCAATTGACCTACATGCTAGTCTCAATGCATTAATATTATCCTTGAATATTAATACTTAACTAGGAATAGTTAAGCGTAGTGTTCTCTATATCATCTCACTACCAATTCAACTAATTGATATGATATAGATTAAAACCTACTACCTAAGGATATTATTATACTTATTCATTTGACACAAACATGAAGTAAATATAATAACCAAAATTTACCTTTATTAATAGAATATGGTGCAAAATGGTCCATAGTCAATTATCTCATAATTGGCACTAAGGCTAATACTAACACTGGTCCCCTCAAGAACTCAAGGGAATCTCTCCCGAGGTCATGGAGCACAAGCTGCATGTGTTCCCTAAGGCCATACCAGTAAAACAAAAAAAAGAGAGACTTCAGTGCTGAGCAAAATCAAATCATCCAAGATAAAGTCGACAAGCTCATGAAGGTAAGATACATACGAGAAGTCTAGTTTCCCCCTGGTTAGCCAATGTGGTGCTGGTATCCAAGATCAACAACAAACAACAGGTCTTGTCCAAATGACTACTATCTTCTCCCTCGGATTGACCAAATGGTAGATTCCACTTCAGGAAGTGAGCTAATATGTATGTTAAACGCCTACCAGGGGTACCATCAAGTTCCACTTGCCAAAGAGGACCAAGAGAAAGTCAACTTTATCACTTTCAAGAGTACATATTGTTATACTATGATGCCCTTCGAACTCAAAAATGCAAGAGCAACATATCGAAGGCTGATGAATAAGGTCTTTCAAGATCAGATTGGAAGAAATATTAAAGTATACGTCAATGATATTCTCATCAAGACAAGCCGAGCAACTGATCTCATCGCCGACGTAGAGGACACTTACCAAACTCTACGATTGTACATCTTGAATCTCAATCATGAGAAGTGTTTATTTGGGGCCCGGAGTGGTAAGTTCCTGAGGTACATTATAACAGAAAGTGGTATAGAAGCCAATCCCAGTAAAGTACAAGTATTACTGGATATGTCACCTTCTCGCAACTTAAAAGAAGCACAACGATTGACAGGTGGAATAACTGCTCTTTCCATATTCATCTCTTGGTCGGTAGATCGCTGCTTACCTTTCTTCAAAACACTACGTAAGATAACTAAGTTCCAATGGGATGAAAATTGTACCAAGGCCTTTGAAGAATTAAAAGAGTATTTGGCTAACTTGCTTGTCTTAGCCAAACCAGAAGTTGGGGAGACACTATATGTATACCTCTCAGCTGTAGAGGGAGTGGTGGGCACAACTTTGGTAAGAGCAGGCAATGGAGAACAATGCCCCATCTACTTCTTAGGTCATCTCCTAAAACAAGTAGACTGTCGTTATAATCCGCTTGAAAAGTTGGCATATGCTTTGGTATTACCCGCTCAACGGTTAAGACCATACTTTTTAGCCCACCCTATTATAGTCTTTACTAATAGTACTCTAGGTACTCATTAGTTCTGAAGCCTCCGGCCGACTGATCAAGTGGACCATTGAACTTGGTGAATAAGATATCCAATATCAACCAAGGAGGGTTATCAAGGCACAAACATTTGCTAATTTCCTCAGTGAACTACAAGCCTCGAATATAGAAGAAACTTGGAGGATATATATATATATATATATAGATGACTCAAGTATCCGATAAGGCAACGACATAGAGATCCTCATGATCTCGCCACGATAGAATATGCTAGAGATTTCAATGAGACTTGACTATCTTGCCACCAATAATGAAGTCGAATATGAGGTGCTGATTTTCGGTCTGCAAGCAACCAAGCATGTGGATGCAGCTTGGGTGATGCTCTATTTGTTAGTAGGAGCCCTAAAGCCAATTATGTGATGATTGACTAGGGACTTTTTGTATCATATTCTATCATTAATAAATGCATGTTTGATTATTATACTTACTTTATACTTGTGCCAAATAATTAAGTATAATAATGTTCTTGGGTAGTAAGTTCTTATCTACATCATATCGATTGGTTGAATCAATAGTGAGATAATGTAGAGAACACTACACTAAATCATTCCTAGTCAAACATTAATATTCAAGGACAATATTAATGCATGGAGACTAGGATGTAGGTCAATTGATGACTTGAGCTCACAAGTCATGGATATGTGATATCAAGTTGACACATGAGTATACATTAGACAATGCGTACTGAATTGACCCGCCATGAGAAAGTTTCATAGATTGTCATATGAGTGTCATAAACTTTCTCATGTGACTATTAGTATTAATAGTCCTTAGACCTGAAGTCACTACGATCCCCTACATGAGGAGTTATGTACTTTGGTATCGCCAAACGTCACCCGTAACAGGGTGGACTATAAAGGTGATCATTGGATATATAATGAATTATGTGGAGGGATGTGAGTGATGTAGATGTGATCTATCTCTCCCATATGACGGGAGTGATATCTATGGGCCCCTTGATTCTGTAGGACTGTTAAAATGCATGGCCATACTCAAATGAGTCATATGAGATATTAAACTCATTTGTTTGAGTGAATCTACTTGGGGATCAAGAAACACAAAGATTGATCAAGGATGACACAGTCTATGCATCATTGGCTAATCTAGATATCGAGGATAGAAGGACAAGGTCATACATTGTCATAGTCACGGAGGTTAAGTCAGATCTCGACTTTCTTGTTACTTGGGTAGCAATGATGCATTGCTAGATGCCGCTCATTGCTTATGTGTCTAAAGCGGTTTAGACACATTGCCAACGTTACAAAAACCTATTGGGTCACACACTAAGGACACGATGCTTCGGAGATTAATTGATCTTAGTTTGACTAAGATTTGATCCGAATTGGATTGATTGAGTTAGACTCATGTGAATCCAATTGGATTATGAGATTGAAGTCTAATTTGAGTTAAACTCATTTAAACTAGACTCAACCACATTTGGATAAGATATTAATTAATTAAAATATTTAATAAATTAGTAATAGAGGAGGATGAAAAGATTCTCTTCATTGAATAGAGAGTAGTTGAAGAGCCACATGAGAAGATGTGCTTTTTATTGGCTTTAATGAAGGGAAGCTAAAGGGACAAAAAACTCTTCATATTCATGGGATGAGTATAAAAGAGTTTTTTTGTCATTTTGGAGGAAGCTAAGTCTTTTCCTTCCTCTCTTCCTCCTCTTCTCCCTCTTTGGCTGATCCAGACTCTTGTCTCCTTTGACAAGTTATAAGTGTATATACTTACCCAACTAACGATCTCGACCGATCGAACGTGGAATACCCACACTCCAACACGATCGCCCGATCAGTG
Source organism: Boesenbergia rotunda (assembly GCA_024364735.1). Lineage (NCBI taxonomy): Eukaryota > Viridiplantae > Streptophyta > Magnoliopsida > Zingiberales > Zingiberaceae > Boesenbergia > Boesenbergia rotunda. The sequence continues at coordinate 6,241 of JAGFNQ010006175.1, forward strand.
ATCCAGACTCTTGTTTCCTTAGACAAGTTATAAGTATGTATGTTCATACAACTAACGATCGCGGTCGATCGGACATGACATACCAACACTCCAGCACGATCGCCCGATTGGTGACCTAGACTCTTGTCTCCTTAGACATGTTATAAGTGTGCCTACTCATACGACTAATAATCGTGGTCGATCAGACGTGGTATACCCACACTCCAACACGATCGCCTAATCAGTAATCCAGACACTTGTCTCCATAGACAAATTATAAGTATGCCAGCTCACATGACTAACAATCGTGGCCAATTGGACGTGGCATACCCACGCTCCAACACGATTGCCCGATCGATGATTCAGACTCTTTCTTCTTAGACAAGTTATATGTGTTCCAACTCACACGACTAATAATCACGGCCAATTAGACGTGACATACCTATATTCCCGCTCTATCGCCTGGCTAGGCCACTAAACACCCATCTCCTTGGATAAGTGATGAGAAAGTTGGCTCGTATCCATATTAAACTCTTGCTCATCGAGTCGGTAGAGTTAAATACACACTTAATGATTAATCTAAGATGATTTCGTATCCATCTATTAAATGCTTGTATTAGAGCACGAGGGAGATGTATTTCACTGTCTACCTAAGATTGTTGCATTTATGTGATCTTACTAGTCATTGCCTATGGTAGGTAACTCTTGGAGGAAGTAAACATAATTGTGTTTATGTGATCTCGGAGGATGTATTTCACTGTCTACCTAAGATTATTGTGTTTATGTGATCTATATTTGATCGCTTAAGGCATAATACGAAGAAGTAAACAGAATAATAAAGTAGAAAGTCAGAGCAAGTGGCATAACCAAAGGAAAAGTATTACAATGATAGTTAAATCATAAGGCCCACAGATGGGCCATCATCCACAAAAGTTTTGTTTTATAAGCTAAAGCGAAATAAAAAAAAACATCGTGTGGAACAACCTCCAGAATGCACCTCAGCATCACTGTAGTTGCGGGCAGATCGACGAGTAGGTGCTTGGCCTCCTTAAGCTGTTTGATCGCCCCTTGCACTCCATATTTGATCATGTCATGAGGGTGATCGACAAAGAGGGTGGAAAAAGATCCAAGTGGAGGTATTGAACGTGATGCGCTTCTAGTCACTTGGGCTCCTATTTTTGATACTCTTCATGGGTCGTTTGTAAAGTAGCCAGAGAAACGTTGGCTATTGATAATTCCTCTATCTGAGCAGCCAACTAACGCCCCATATCCTGTGAAACAGAGTCCTTGGTAGCCAGGTCTGTATCTTTTTCCACTATGACAATGACATGAAGTCGAGTCTCCTCCTCCAACTTTAGGGATAATGCTTTGGCTTCCACTGTCTCTTATCACGGTCCGTAAGGGTGACTTTTTGCCAATTGGTGGCCGATTTTAACTTAGCCTTCGATCTCTTCAGCAGGGCCTCTAGCCGCTCTCTCTCTTTCTTTGCGGCAGTCACTTTGGTTGATAGCTCCTCCACATCTTTGATGGATCTCTCCAGTTGAGAGAAGAGCTTTTCCAATTCCTCTTGGGCACTGGAGGAACCCTCACCGCTGGCAACCTACTGTCAGGTTTTGCCCAGCTCCGTCTCCAGAGTAGCCACCTTTTTCTCAGCCAGTTGGTGAAGATGGGCGTTATTCACCAGGGTTTGGCATATACCCTGGTCGACCACCTAAAGATGCAACAATAGAGAGGGAGTAAGGACTCTATAAGGGGGAAAATATAGGAGCAATAATATGTTTTATCTTGAACATTTCTCGGGAAAATTGATCCGTCTTGGCCATAGAGCCCAACTCTTTAGTGGATTGAACATTTTGATCCCAAGGCTCCACCAACAACATGTACAACCATACCATCTGCACGAGGCTATGGCAATCTTCGGCTGAAATACGAGAGGCGGAGGTGACTAATCGGGTAGGCATGGACATGTTGAAGATTGTCCGATTGAATGTTTGACTTTTAGGCGAGGCAGAGGTCATCGTTGTCGCCGCAACTTGTTAACCGACCATTGGTTCCTCAGTAAGGCCGCACAATGGTGCTTCACCAACAGCCTCACCCTTTAGTGGCTGACTAGGTCCTGGCTCAGCCTGGGTGGGCACATGGGTTGGTGGCTCCATTCTCCACACCTCTTCGAGGATGTCGTTCGCTTAGCTGGGGTGCCCGAGCGATGAGCCTTAGATGACTCTGGTCGGAGGGCTTTAGAAGGCTCATGGGAGGGTCGGCTGGAAGAAGTAACCGAGCGGCTTGCAATTGGCATCTTCGATCGATCGATGGTAGGAGTGTTAGACTTATGGCACTGGTGCTTTATTCTCAACAGCGTGTCATCCTCCTGCGGAGTGCCCCTAAGCGGTAGTTCTCTTTTTGCGTGAAGGGAGAGGAGCTGACATCTCATCAGAAGGAGTAGCCTCGTTGTTGGCCTCAACCCTTATAGCTGAGTCACTGGCTGGTATGCCCCTTTTTGCCAGTTCGATCATCCCTCGAGTCTCTATTTCCACGTCATTTAAACCCAAGCTATCACACAGCTTGGCTTTCAGAAAGCTTTTCGCTGCATAAAACAAAAAGAAGTTTCAGTTAGTTTTAAAATAGTACGACAAAGAAAAATTCATACCGAACAAGATGTAGGGCAGGATGCATAGTATGAGGCCTAAGCCGAAGGCAAATAAGAAACCTTCATGTAGCAGCTCATTGATATCAAATAAAAGCCCCCTCCCCACTTTTCGATACACTGAAATGAAAGCTGGGTAACTCTTGAACGTCCGTGGCGCAACCGGATGCTCGAGCAGCTCCTTGACCCACTCGATTGGCAGGAAGGGGTGGGGATGGACTTGATGTAGAAGTAGTGTTTCTTCTAACCCTTATTCGAGCTCGGTGGCTTCTTAAAAAGAGTCAATTCGAATCGGGCTTGAAGGTGAAAACAACCCACTTCGGCTCACTTAAGGTAATAAAAAAAGTGAAAAATCCTAGGCTTTAAGGGGGCTTGGTACAATGTAAAAATGATAACCATACCACAAAGGGTGCAGATCGTGTTGGGAGCTAACTGAGATAGGGGAATCTGAAAGTATTTATAGATGTCATGGAAAAAGAGATGTAAAGGAAAGCGAAGCCCCCGAGCAGTCGATCCTTAAAAAACATGAAAAAACCTAAGGGAGGTCAGAGGGGGTGATCTATGTTATTGATTGACCATGTGCTTTGATGTTTGGGCAAGGAGTTTAGGTTAGGTTCACCCTTGTATTTGATATGTGTATGTGAGTGTCCAGGTTTGCAGGATACACATAAGTTTAGTTGGATGGCTTCGGGTCCGGTGAATGATGGTATGAGGAGATAAGCCGTGGGCTTATATGCATCCAAGGGACCGTGGACAAAGTAGGAATGATAATCCAAGGGAAGCACACTTCGAGGCATATGTGAAGGATGACATGAGGATGAGTCGCGGGCTCGTATGCATCTGAGGGGCGAGAGCCAAAGTTGAAGAAGGCTTGAACGCAACAGGTCGAGGCTGCTAGGTGAAGAGTCAGCTGAGTCGTGAGAGTTCGAGTGATGAGAGAATTGTACTCGGGAAGGGAAACCCTAGGTTTAGGGTTTGGGCAGTCAACTGATGCTTGGATCAGTCAACAATCGACTGATGCTTGAATCAGTTGGCAGTCGACTGATCCTCTATGCAGTCGACTGACGTTGATTGGGAATTCGAATGTTGGGATGTAACATTCGGATTCGATTGGAACCATTTGACTGGTGTTGGCACCAGTTGACTGGTAACGACTAGTTCAACCATGATCTCTATTTAAGGGAGCTCGGTTTGGCTAGCTAGGGTTGACGAAATTGGCTTTGGTTAAAGGCCAATTAGTAGTCTAAGTGATCAGGTGTGTGTTGCGGGTTGTGGCAAGGTTTCTCCACCAACAAGGAGCTACACGAGCTAGCCGGAGGCTTTCCGGGGTTTCATCCATCGACGGATCGGGATCGTCCACCTCATGGACTATCGTGGATTAGAAGTTTTATCTCCGAACCACGTTAAATTAGTTTGTTTCTTCTTAGTTGTTAGTTTAGTTATTTGTTATTCCGCTTGCTCACTAACAACGTGTAGGAAGAAAACTGACGCATTGGGGGCAAAGGGATATTCACCCCCTCTAGTCGGCGTATCGTTCCCAACAAGTGGTATCAGAGTCGGGGCCGCTCGTCCATAGACTAACTGCCGAGAGAGCAAAAGGCTAGAGGAAATGACACTTGAAGAACACTTAGGGGACGATATCAACGTTCCACCTCCCTATGATCGTGAGAGTTTCGATTATTGGAGGTTGCGAACAAAGACGTGGTTCAACATGGATTGAGATCTAATGATTGCTATTGAAGAACCATTTGAAGCCATGAAAGATAAGCACAGGAAGAAGCTCCGACTAAGATATTGGGCCAAGGAGAAACAAACACAATCGAAGGAAAATGATAAGGTAATCTCAATATTACTTAATATTTTGCCTAATGATATAATTAGTGGTGTAGGTAAATACAAAATACTCATGAGCTATGGAGTAAGATGATAGCTCTTCATTAAAATCCTACATAAGCACAAGAAGTAGAAGAGCCAAAGGAAATGAGTTTAATGGTCCAAGAAGAAGAAAAGAACCAATCAGATGAGGAGAGGAACTCAACATCCGAGGAGTAGAAGAATGAAGATGAAGAACTATCCACCTCCTCAATTGAAGGGGCACAAGATGAAGAACTATCCACTTCATCAAAGGGTGGAGAAGAAGTCTCCACTTCAAGGATTGAGAGGGAGGAGAGACCATCCTCAATATCGGAGCAAGAAGAAGCCTCCACCTCCATCAAAGAAAAATCAAAAGATTGCATAATTTACTTTCGGTGCAATAAAAAGGGGCACTACAAGGACAAGTGTCCATTATGTAAAAAGGAGATAAACTCTAAACTTAATTCAATTAATTTGAAAACTAACATGAGTTGTAGAGATGAGGCAAAGAAGGAAAAGAAGCATATAAGGTGCTTCACATGTGGTGAGCTAGGACATTACCGCACCAAATGCTCAAGGAAAGGAAAATTTAAGAAGTTGGAGCATTTGAAAAAATGGGAGGAGAAGGAGAAGAGGAGGAGCTTGTTGGGGCAATCGACCCAAGTAATGATTTGGAGAATCATGGGTTTTGATGTGTGTGTCAATATGGTTAAGTTAGGGTTTCATGTTAATCTAATATGTGTATGTGAGTATGCAGGTTTACAGGATTCACATAAACTTGGTTGGACGTCTTTGGGTACGGTGAAGGGTGGCATGGAGGCAAGTCGTGGGCTTGTGTGCGCATCCGAGGGACCATGGACAAAGCAGGGACGATGAGCCGAGTGAAGCGGACTTCGAGACGTACATGAAGGAAGGCATGGAGGCAAGCCGAGGGCTTGTGTGTGCATATGAGAGACGAGGACCAAAGTCGAAAAGGGCTTGAAGGCAACAAGTTGAGGCTTCTGGAGCAGGAACGATGAGTTGAGGGAAGCGGATTTCGAGGCATGTGTGAAGAATGGCATAGAGGCAAGCCGAGGGCTTGTGTGCGCATTTGAGGGACGGGAGCCAAAGTCGAAGAGGGTTTGAAGGTAACAGATCGACGCTGCTGGATGAAGAGTTAAGCAGGTTGTGAGGTTCTGAGTGCTGAGGGAATTGTACTTGAGGGGGGAGGGGGGGGGGCTAAGTCGTGAGGGTTCGAGTGCTGAAAGAAATGTACTCGGGAAGGGTAACCCTAGATTTAGGTAGTGGACTAGTCGATTGATAGGGTCCACAGTAAGATCAATCAACTGGTCTTGACTGATGATGACTAGAATTTGAAAGGTTAGGCGGTGATATTCGAATTTAGAGTGGACCAGTCGACTGGTAATGGTGATATCAGCCTCGAGCTCTATTTAAGGGAGCTTGTTTATGGTTTTTTCTCTTGGAGAAACTTGTTTGGTTAGTGCTTGTTAGTAGCCTAGTATTGCTCAGTGATTGTCTAAGGTTGTGGCGAGGTTTCTCCACTCACAAGGAGCGACAAGAGCTATCCGGAGGTGCTCCGGGGAGTTATCCACCGAAGGATCGGGATCGTCCACCTTACAGACAGCTGTGGAGTAGGAGTTTCATCTCGGAACCACGTAAATAGGTGTGTCTTTCTTGTGTGTTAGGTTTTAGTTTTTGTTATTCCGCTTGCGCACTAATGATGGACCCAAAATGACTGTCACGAATGTGGGTCTCAAATTTAGATATTTATAAAGTGCTGGAAACCTTTTTTGCAATCAAAGAAGAAAAGCGTAGTAAAGGGGCCACAGGTCGTATTTTTCTCAGGGCTAGTTCAAGTTGTGACTAGAGCTTGCGTTTATGTGTCATCAATGTTTTTGGGTTTCAACTTAAATCATGGGTTTGGTTTCGAATGGACAAGAAAATGCAATAAGAAGAAGTAAACTCAACTAAACAACCTTAAACTAGGTATGGTTGGCTCTAATTCAGAGAATTTGCTTCTACAATCAATAAACTGATACTTTCAGAGATAAAACTGACCAATAGAAAATCAACTCAAATAAGGAATGAATTCAGGAATGGCAAGAATGTAGAAGTGAAACAGCTATTCAGAAATGGCATGAATGCTGAAAATAAACAGGGATAAACTGAACTTGAATCACTAATTTGAAACCAGCAAATTAAAGGAAAACTTCAGCAACAATTGACTGCGGACAGTAAAGCAACAACTCAAAACCAAACTGATCAAACACACAAGTTTATTGCAGAAAATAAATGGATGGAAACAGATTTTTGAAACAGGAATTCCGCAACAACAGTTTGATGCAAAGTGTAAAAGAAAAGCAACTGATGAGAATCAATTGGGTGTAAATCAAACAAGCCGGGTACAAAGTTCAGTAACAAGTAGAAACATAATCAGATTCTGATGATACAAACATTCTGAAACAAAGCATGAAGTGCAGAAATGGAACTTGACTGCAGAAATAAACTTATATGCAGGGAAATTCAGCTGGCAATCTAAGGCAAAAATAACAATTCAAATTCAGATTGAGAAGGTAAGCTAAGAGTAAACTGATATGCAAGCCATGAATGGAGAAATGCAATTTCAGATTCCAGAAAAATTCAGAAATATCTACAACAAAAGCAGTTTTCAGCAATTAAAGCAAACGCAGTAATGAGATCAAGAATTCAGAATTCTGAAAGGAGAATTGCAGAAATGAAAGCAAGAACTTAATTCAATACAATAGAACAGATTCGATTGAGAAAAACTAATGTATACTAGATACAAAACTTAGCACATATAAATTGGAATAAGGCAGCACTGAAATTGAAACTACAAGTAACTGATTTGCAGAAATTAAAGCTGGTAAGCATCAACTAAAACCGAATGCTGATCTTGATCTTAATTGCTATAGAAATGAAACTACTGCCATGTGAATTCAGAAGGAAATCTAAAACTTGCATCGACTCCTGCTCAAAAACTGAAACAAAGTCTAATCTGCAGAAACAGAATTGGCACATGAAGTACTCAGCTGATACGCTAGTAACAAACAAAATTCTACACTGGAATTGAATACAACTTACCACTGAACCAATTAACTAGCTAACTACTTGCAAGATTTAAACCAAACTAAAGTAGAGACAATACAGAAATAGAAATTACAGCAGTGAAACAGAAACAGAATTCAGAGCAGTAATTGAAATTACAGCTACAAACAAAAAGAAATTCAACTTGAAAACTAATCCTCGATCCTTCAATTGTATCAAGACCACCTTGTTCGTCACGCAAGAGCAAGTCAAGAACCCCTTCAACTTGCAATCATCGGAAAAATCTGTTGATGTATCGAATCTGCCGCAAATCTGCTCAAGTTTGGAAAAACCACTCGATCTCTTCGATCTCGCTTTGTAGATTGATGATGATGATTTGAATATGATCAGAAGCAAGCCGAGAACCCCTCAACTAGCTCAGATGGATGGGAAGTGGCACCAAACGAAATCAATTCGACCAAATGAACAGATCTGAAGAAACCCTCATTCATCTCTGTTTTTGAGCAAATTTAAGCTGAAATCTTCACAACAGCAGCATTCCGACGATTTGATCTCGATCCAAGAACGATTCGAAGTGGTCACGCCCTCTGCTAAAGAAATCTGGAAGAAAACTGAGGAAGAAACTGAAGAAACTGAGCTCGAAATGTGAAGACGCGACATCAGATCTGAACAGGGCTGCGGTTTAAGTAGTTAATGAAGCGGACGGCTGAGATTGATTATGCTTCATCCAACGGTGGATCGTTGTCCGATTTGATTCAAATTTTCCAGATCTTGATCAGAGGTCAAGATCATCCTCGTGGTAGCTCGGATCTGCCAGATCTTCAACGGATGATCCAGATCACCTTGATCTTTGTATGGATGGTTTAGAACACTCCGATCATGATCCAACGGCTAGATGGTCTCTGATTTAGCTGAAACTCTCGGATCTTGATCTGATCACTTGATTAGCCTTAATCCCATCTCGGATTGATCAAAAGTTCTCAGATGGTCTAGATCTAACCGTTCTCTCATCGGACGGTCCAAATTAGTTGACGCTTGATTCCTTGGATCTAATCCACTTTCAACTCAACTTTGACCCATCATTACCTAGGTCCCTGATCATTTGAAGCCTTCAAAAGTAGATCAAAAATTTAGTGACAAAACAACCCAAATATAACAAGATTTACATTTAGGTCCAAAAAGGGTATAAATTCTAAAACCTAGGTAAATCCACAATTACACAAGTAAAATATGGGTCAAACACAGATTTAAACATATAAAATGATCAACAAAATGACACTTATCAACTAACCATTGCAGGAAGACAAGATCGGAAAAGTGCTATTCACCCCCCTCTAGCAAATGGTAAGATCCTAACAAGTGGTATCAGAGCGAAGGTTCGCTCATCTACAGACTAACTGCCGAGAGAGCAAAAAGCTAGAGGAGATGACGATTGAAGAAAAGTTGGGTGACGATATCAATGTCCCACCTCCCTATGATCGTGAGGATTTCGACTATTGGAGGATGCGGACAAAAATGTGCTTCGACATGGATTGGAACTACATGATTGCGCTTGAAGAACCATTTGAAGTTCCATGAGATAAGCACGGGAAGAAGCTTCGACCAAGATATTGGAATAAGGAGCAACAAGCACAATCAAAGGCCAACGAAACGGTAATCTCAATTTTACTTAGTGTTTTGCTTAATGAAATAATTAGTGGTGTAGGTGAATACAAAAGTGCACATGAGTTATGCAACAAAATGGTAGCATTCCATGAAAACCCTACACAAACTCAAGAAGTGGAAGAGCCCAAGAAAATGAGTTCAATGGTCCAAGAAGAGGAGAAGGACAAATAGGATGAAGAGAGAAGTTTAACATGCAAAGAAGAAGAGAAAGAGGAAAAAGAAGAAGAGGCATCTATCTCTTCAAGTGAAGTGGCACAAGAGAGTGAAAGATCATACATTTCATCAAGGGAAGAGGAAGAGGTCTCCACTTCAAGAATTGAGGGGGAGGAGAGACCATCTTCAATACTGGAGTAAGAAGAAGCATCTACCTCCACAAAAGCAAAGTCAAAAGAGCACATCATTTGCTTTGGATGCAACAAGAGGGGGCACTACAAGGACAAGTGTCCATTAGGTAAAAAGAAGGTAAACCCTAAACCCAAGTCAATTCCTTTGAAATCTAACATGGGTTGTAGGGAAAAGAAGGAGAAAAAGCACATTAGATGCTTCACGTGTAGAGAGCTAGGACACTATCACACCAAATGCCCAAGAAAAGGAGAGCTCAAGAAATTGGAACATTTGAGAAAATGGAGGAAGGAGGAAAAGAAGAAATGCTCATATCAAGGGGGAGCTACAAGGCTAAGGGAGGTAATCCCTAACTCTAAGCATTTTTCAAATTTCTCTATGTGCGATAGAAATCATTGTTTACCATTGCATATTAGAAATAATGATGAAAAGTGCTTGCCTATGCGTAATTTTTGTTTTAGATATCATGATAGAAATAAAGCTAATATTGTGTCCTAAAATCCTAAGGAACACATGTATCATGATCAATCTAGAACTTTTAGACCTAAAAATCAAGGCATCAACCCTAAGAAAGGGAGACACATGCCTAGACAAATGGGTAGATCTAGGAATACCCAAAATGGACATGATGATGCTAAGGCTAGGAGCCTAGAAAGGGAAAATCAAGCTTTGTGGGCAAAGCTTGATAAATTAGAAAAGAACCTAGATAGACTCATTATGGGATCTAAGGGGTTAGGCATTGTGCCGGATGGTCAAAGACTTAACAATGATAGATTGGGTCTAGGATATCGATCTAGAAGATCAAATGGTAGTGGAAAATCATATGCAAGGATGTCATATGATTATAGCAAAGGGAAGGCCAAAAATGGCAAGGAATAGGAAATTAAAGGAAAGAAGAAGGATTTAGTCAAGTAAAAGGTATATAAAGTCAAGAAGGTTAGAGTTGTAGGTCAAGAAGCACCGGAGGTTCACCGGTGTGGTCTTGTCATTGTGGATGAGTCACCTAGGGAGGTGACTAAGTCTAAGAGCCCAAGGGAGAGCTCTAGAGGTCAAGATGGGATCCATGGTCAATGGATCTCAAGAGGATTTCTCCAAGAAGACTAGATGGACTATGGAATGTGCCAAAGGATTTGGAGGACTAGTGGGAATTTTAATCCTAGGGGTTTGACACATAAAAAGGGAGTGTTATGGATGAAAAATGAAAATGAGACTATATTGCTTGGAAATTGATTTTCAATGTCTAGATGTCATATAAATCAATGCTAGAGGTACATTGGGGTTGAGGATGAGAAGATACATAAAGAAGAAATCAAAACTAGGACTTTAAGCCAAGGATGAATTCAACAAATTAGATAGTTTTGGATTTCATGTCAAACTTGGGATTGGAAATAGATTTACTTGTAAACGTATTTTTCCCAAGTAGATATGAGTGCCACAAATCTCTCCATAAAATTTCAAATTTTTTAGAGATTTATGGAATTAATTATGCATTTATGAATTTAGGACAGAAAAGTTGGAATTAGGGTATCAGTCGACTGGTCTAGAGCAAATCAAAAACTCAGGTATTTGAAGATACCAGTCGACTGCCCCTGGGGTAGTCTATTGATCTTTCTGTTCGGTTTCTCAGTCGACTGACCCTGGGGCAGTCGACTGATCTGCGAGTTATTTAAAAGAAATAGCCGCGCGGGGGTGGCCGAACCTAGGGTTTCAGCGCCACCCCCTGCGAGTTCTTCTCTCCCTCTATCTCCCATTCAGCTCCTAAGCCTTTCCCAAGCTCTAAAATCACATTCCTAATCTTCCTCCAACTCAGATCTAAGTCTAGGGCAAGAAGGGTATCTTCCTTGAGTCAATTACGATCATTTTTCACCATGCAACGAGCAAGAAAAAGGTAATGAGTTGTTTGGCTCACTTCTCGCAATTAATTCATAATTTATGGCTAACTCTATCCTTTTTGTATGTTTTCCTTGTTTTTACTCTCCATTTGGGTCATTATTGATGCATGCATAGGTTAATTGCATTTTAGAGTTGTCCAAAAGAGAAGGTTGAGTGAGGGATCATCCCAACAATCTTCTACAGATCCTGAGGCACCTCGATTCCGTTCCGAGAAATGCCGACGGTGATTTGAAAATACCGACTTTGTATTAATGAATTGTAGGTACCTTAATCGGTCCTATTTCCAAGAGAAAACCCCCCACATGGCTGAGATGATCACCTATTTTGGTCTAGAGCAGCTGGTCTATTGTCAGCACTATGTTAACCTTGACCTATGTAAGAGTTTTATGCCAACCTTACATGTATTAGTCCCGATGATGGGACTTATGAGTCCATGGTGGCAGGAGTTACTATTCCTTTTTTATCTGCAGTCTTAGGATCTTTTTTAGAGTGTAGGGTTTCCAACAATACCTTTACAAGTTCATCGTTATTATTTCCATAATAATCCTCGCCCTCTTCTAGATCGTATTTTCGAAGCCAAACGCATGACTCCTATTAGCAACGTATTGTACAAAATTGTCTTAGATTGCATTTTACCTATTGTTACCAAGAGAAAATCGAAGATTCGACTGCCTCACTTGGTAATGATGTATGCATTAGAGAGAAGGTTAGATATTGATATCACCTTGCATATATTTGCATCCATTATCCATTTTTCACATGAGGTTAAGGGAAAGATCTACATGTCTTTCAGTCATGTCTTGACCGAATTCTTTAAGTTTAGAGGTATGTGCACTACTAGGGGTCAGGTGCATCGTCAGTCCAAGGACTACGATTAGATCGGTTCACGACAGCTATCCTTGGCGGGGATTGAGTGCTAGCAGGGGGTGATGGTCTTGTGACAGCGTCCTACCTCTTCAGGTTCAGATGATGAGGAGCCTGCTACTGTTGGGGTTACACAGGAGCAATTCTCCCTACTACAGTCAGAGGTACATGATTATAGGGAGGGCTTTCAGGCATTTCAGCAGCGGCAGGTTGACATCCAGGGGGAGGTGCACGGGCTCACGGAGAACTTTCAGAGGTTCCAGCTGCGCCAGGATGAGATGTATGCGATGATGCAGTAGTGGAATCTCATGTATCAGTCCCCTCCTCCTCCTCCTCCTTTAGACGATGAGTTGTAGATTCAGCTTGAGTTGATGGTGTTGTGTTGGGAGTATATCTAGCGTAGACATTTTATTTATCTCTCAAACGCTTAATTCGGGCTTGTAATATTTGAAAACTTTGGGGCTATGGCCCTTGTGACATCGTTTATGCTTGAGTTTGAGCTTTGTATGAAACTTTGAATTTATGTTTTCATATTGCTTATATGAATTTTCAGTTCATGATTTGATGTTGCTCATATGAAATAATGCTATCTTGATATTGTGAAGTATAAGAAAAGTTTGATATATATATGTCTATCTAGAGGTAAGGGATGAAAAGGGGAGATTTAAAAATAATTCTATGTTTGAAATGGTATAGGATGGGCTTGGCAAACACAGAGAATCAAATGTAGGCTTGAGAGTTGATACAAAATGACGGTTTTTCAAAGAATTAGAGTTTTTGTCAAAAGTCAAGCATATTTGGTATTTTTCACGAAATTATATTTTTTTAGGGTAGGCTATATCTTAACAAATATGCTTGTAAAATTTTAAATTTTTCTAAATTTTAGGGAATTTTCTAAGGGTTTCTGAATTTAGGCTGAACATTCAGAGTTACTGAGTATCAGTCAACTGCCCTTGGGGTAGTCGACTGATCTTTCTGTGGGTTTGCAAATTGAAGGCACCAGTCGACTGATGTTGGATCAGTCGACTGGTCCTTCTGGTTGTTGATTTCTGAGGGGTTTTCAGAAATATAATAGTATTCTCATTGACACTAGGGTTAGGATTGCTTGGGACAATCGTTTTGATGGTGTCAAAGGGGGAAAACGTGTGGTGTTAAGTTAGGTTTGACTTAACTTGGTGTTGTGAAAAATTGGAAATTATGTGGAGGGCATAGGTTAAGGGGGAGGTTGCCTCTTGTTTTTTCTATGTTTATAATTTTCAATGGTTGTTGTTTTTGCACCTAACTTAAACATATTGCCACACATCAAAAAGGGAGAGATTGTTGGGGCAATCAACCCAAGTAATGATCTGGAGGATCATGGGATTTGATGTGTGTGTCAATATGGTTAAGTTAGGGTTTCATGTTGATCTAATATGTGTATGTGAGTGTGCATGTTTGCAGGATACACATAGACTTGGTTGGACGTCTTCAAGTACGGTGAAGGGTGGCATGGAGGCAAGCCGTGAGCTTGTGTGCACATCCGAGGGACCTGGACAAAGCAAGGACGATGAGCCGAGGGAAGCGAACTTCGAGGCGTACGTGAAGGATGGCATGGAGGCAAGCCGAGGGCTTGTGTGCGCATCTGAGGGACGAGGGCCAAAGTCGAAGAGGGCTTGAAGGCAACAGGTCGAGGCTGCTGGAGCAGGAATGATGAGCTGAGGAAAGCAAACTTCGAGGAATGTGTGAAGGATGGCATGGAGGCAAGCCGAGGGCTTGTGTGCGCATCTGAGGGATGGGAGCCAAAGTCGAAGAGGGCTTGAAGGCAACAGATCGACTCTACTGGATGAAGAGTCAACCAGGTCGTGAGGTTCTGAGTGCTAAGGGAATTGTACTCGGGGGGGGGGGGGGGGGGAGGGGGGGAGGGGGGGAGGGGGGGCTAAGTCGTGAGTGTTGGTGACGAGATGGCTAGAGAGGGGGCGGGGTGAATATAGCCAATCGCTTTTCCTTTGAAGAGTTACCAATTTCTGCACTTGTAGATGTAAGTAGCACAGCAGAAATATGGAAAACAGGATGTGCAGAAACTAAAACCAAAAACTAACTAGCAAGATTAGCAAGATCGCTAACAAGGAGATTTTACAAGGTTCGGGGATAACTTGCCCCTACTCCTTGGCGTGCCCTTAAGGTGGGCGATCCCTTGATCATCGGCAGATCAAGCCCCGGTTAACACCGGATAACTCAGCAAGCTCCTTCTCGGTGGAGAAACCTCTCCACAGTGTGTTTCAAACAAGTATATAGTTTAAGCACAAAGAAACAACAAGAAGGATCTTACTCAAACACTTAGAAAGGACAAGAACATAGCAAGCTTCCCTGAGCTCCACCTAGTGGCGATCTCACGCAAGAAACCCTTCTTCGCGTCTTTCTACTGTCGGACTCCCAGCTTCTTGTTCTCTCCTTCAAGCGCTCAGGTAATGGTCCATTGCTTCTCAATTGCTTGCTTGGAATGATGAAAACCTCAAGAACAGCAAGCTTGATGTGGAAAAACACAAACGCAGGAACTCAAGAGCACAAAACTGAAGCACTGATGAACACTACAACTCTCGTTCCTTTTGTTTCTCCGCTAAGCAACAGGTGACCTCATCTTCAGCAGCCTACAGCTGCCTCACTGCTAACGCACCAGCTACACTGAACCCTTACTGAACTTCCTGAGCTCCCTCAGCCAAGCTTCAATCAGCGGTTCAGTCCTGCAGCTCCAGCCGTTGCAACCTGAGTTGAGAAAGGGACAAACCTGCTCCAAGGAAAGCTCTCTTTGACTTCTCCTTGAGTGTTTGAATCCTCCCCTGTCACCTGAAACTCAATCAGACTGTTAGAGCAGCAAATCATGCAGTAAATCAAATATCAGAGATAAGCAGCAGCGAATCGAATATGTTAAGACGCGATCAGAGAGTCTGACAGTGCATTTTGAATTAAAGTGATCGGTCACCTGACCGATCAGAGAGCCTCCTGATCGGTCACCAGACCGATCAGGCTGGTCCCAGATCGATCAGGATTCGTCCTGATCGATCCCCAATGCTTAATCAGAAATCACGATTTCTTTGAGATTCTCCTGGACCGATCACCAGACCGATCCCAGGTCGTGGATCGTTCACCTGACCGATCCACCCTTATATTGGGCGATTTCTGAGTTTCACAGGCTAGGCCTTCTGATCGGTCAACTAACCGATCAGGGTGTCACCTGATCGGTCAGAAGTCCGATCAGGTCATCACCAGATCGATCAGGAACCGTCCTGATCGATCTTAGTGAGGAGCCCGCGAAGCTGGATCGTTCACCAGAACGATATGCACAGTGATCCTGATCGGTCATCAGACCGATCAGGAGCCAGTCAATGGGTGAAACGCATACTCCCTGATCGGTCACCAGATCGATCAGGAGCAGCACAGTAGGTTCCCAACCTCACTGTGTGCTCCTTGATCGGTCACCCGACCGATTAGTCATCGCTGGATCGGTCACCAAACCAATCCACGAAGGAGCAGCATGCCAGAATCCCTGATCGATCACCAGACCGATCCAGGGACTTAAACTCAGCCCTCCAAGCTAAGTTTCCATCCACCTTAGCCCTCCAAGCTAAGGATTTTCCATCTAACTCTCCAAGTTGGGAATTTGCACCTAACCTTCCAAGTTAGGACTTTTCACCTAGCCCTCCAAGCTAGGACTTTTCACCTAGCCCTCCAAGCTAGGACTTTTCACCCAACCCTTCCGAGTTAGAATATCATCCAACCTAGCCCTCCAAGCTAGGCACCTGACCCTCCAAGCCAGGACTTTTTCACCTAATTCTCCAGGATGGGAATTTGCACCTAACCCTCCAAGTTAGGACTTTTCACCTAGCCCTCCAAGCTAGGACTTTTCACCCAACCCTTCCGAATTAGGACTTTTCCAACACCTAGCCCTCCAAACTAAGATTTTTCACACCTAACCCTCCAGGTTAGGATTTTTCCAACACCTAGCCTTCCAGGCTAGAATCCTCCATATCATGCCTAATCCTCGATCAGGACTTAATCATAATCATCATCATTATCAACCTAAACTAAAATCGTTGTCAACACCAAAACAATAATCAGGGCCAGACTGCATCAACAGTGAGGGTTTGATTGCTGAGAAAAATGTACTCAGGAATGGTAACCCTAGACTTAGGCAGTGGACCAATTGACTGATAGGGTCCACAGTAAGATCAGTCAACTGGTCCAAGACCAGTCTGTTAGTGAGAGCCCTAGAGCCAATCATATGATGATTACTTTTTGGACTCATTGTATCATATTCTTGTATATATATTTCTTATATATAAAGGCATTTCTTATGGTTATTGTACTTATGTGTATTGGTGTCAAATAACTTAGTATAATAACGTCCTTGAGTAGAAGGTTCTTATCTATATCAATCGATTAGTTGAATCGATAGTGAGATGATATAGAGAACACTACTCTTAATTATTCCTAGTCAAGTATTAACATTCAAGGACAATGTTAATGCATAGAGACTAGCATGTAGGTCAACATGATGACTTGATCTCACAAGTCATGGATATGAGATATCAAGTTGACACATGGGTATACATTAGAGAATGTATACTGAATGACCCGCCATGAGAAAGTATCATGGATCGTTATATGAGTGTCATATACTTTCTCATGTGACTATTAGTATGACTATTAGTCCTTAGACCTGAAGTCACCATAGTTCCCTACATAAGGAGTTATGTACTTTGGTTTCATCAAACGTCACCCGTAACTGGGTGGACTATAAAGGCGATTACTGGGTATGTAAAAAATTATGCGGAGGGATGTGAGTGATGTAGATGGGATCTATCCCTCCTATATGACGGGAGAGATATCATAGTCTTGATAGAGTGAGATCATTAAGTGCATGGCCATGCCCAAATAAGGCAATATGAGATATTGAGCTTATTTGATTATAGTGAGTCTACTTGGAGTTCAAGACACATAGATTGATTGGAGGATGACACGGTCTATGCTTCATAGAAGATCAATCTAGATATCGAGGATAGAAGGACGTTGTCACATATTGTGATGGTCACAATTATTAGTCACAATGGTGATGTTGGATCTCAACATTTTTGTAACTTGGGTAGCAATGATGTGTTGCTAGATACCTCTCATTGCTTATGTCCTTAAATAGGTTTAAGGGCATTGCCAACGTTACAAGAACCTATAGGGTCACACACATAGAGCAATAGATGGAGAATAAGTCCATATAATGGACCGAGAGTAATGAAGTCAAAGTTTGACTTTGGCTAAATATGGAAAGTCCATAAAAGGCAAGTTTGACTTGACTCAAATTAGACAACTTGAGTTGGACTCGAGTTTGATCCAAGTGTTGGATGAATCTAATCATGGGAGAATAATGAAGTCAAAGTTTGACTTTGGCTAAATATGAAAAGTCCATAAAAGGCAAGTTTGACTTGACTCAAATTAGACAACTTGAGTTGGACTCGAGTTTGATCCAAGTGTTGGATGAATCTAATCATGGGAGAATAATGAAGTCAAAGTTTGACTTTGGCTAAATATGGAAAGTCCATAAGAGACAAGTTTGACTTGACTCAAGCCACATCACCTTGACTTGACCAAGTGATGACTTGGCATCATCATCAAGGCTAAGTAACCTCCCCATTTGAATTTTGAATTCAAATAAGGGGGTTACCAAAGGTGGTGGCCGGCCACTTATACACACAAAATGAGTTTTTTGTGGGTGATTGATTTTTCTCCCAAGTTAGTTTTTCGATTTTGGCTCTCCCTCTCCTCTCTTGTGGCCGAGACCCCAAGCAAGTGCTAGCACACTTTTGGGCTCTCCTCTCCACTCTCTTGCTTGTGTGGATACTTCTAGAGGGTTTCTACTTTGCATCCTTGAGATCCGACACCAACCGAGGAGCGAGCGGGAATTGCGGGGCACGCATCGAAGGTAGTTTTTCTCTTCTCTAATAGATCTAGGTTGTAGATCAGTTTTGAAGCATGTAAACGAGCACTCGTAAATTTTTGAAATGGTTTTCTTCGCTCGGATCCTTTCTATTGGGGCTTTCGGGGTTTCCGCGACGCGAAAAAGCGGTTTTCGTGGCCCGAAAAATCCTACAGTGGTATCAGAGCCACGAGCGAAGCTTGTGCTCGTTTTGTTTTTTTATTTTTTTGTATTAGATACAAAATTTAGATAATTTTATGCTTCTGTAATTTTTATAAATTTTAGGTTTTTTTTGAATATTTTTCTCGTAGAGGCAAAGCGACGAGTGCGAAGCACTTGTAGACTTTGCCACCGAGAAAAACTTCTCCAAAACGGCAAGTTTCGCCCAAATGGATTTTGGGACAGCGGGTAATGGCGCTGTATAATCGCAAGAAGACACTCGTGAATGTTATTTCACAAGTAGGGGTGCTTCCCCTAACCCCACAAGGGGCCTTGTCTCGCGATTACGCCCGAAACCCGCTTACCGGGACCGCCGCGGAGTTGTGACTAGAAAAATTCTAAAAATCAGTAGAAAAATTATATAAAATCTGTAAAATTACATAATTTTGAATTATGTACAGTAGTGTGATGGTCATGGCCCAAAACTCAATTTTTAATAAGATTAAAATTGTGTTGTAATTCATAATACGACTTGCGCGCCGTTTTTGTACATGTGCGTGTTGTATTGTGTTTGCGACCTGCGTGTCGGCTTTTAATATTTTATTTCTGTTGTATTTCATATTTAGACTCGAATGTAACTCGAGTATAAAAATTTGTAATGTACAAAAGTGAAGACGACGGAAATTTCGGAGAACTTGGACTCGGGAGAACTAGCCGACAACACCAAGACGGTCAAGAGGAAGCGCTTGGAGAAGCCGCTAGACCTAGGTTGACCATCGGATCCTCTCATTGGCTTGAGAGGGTCTTAGTAGGGCCATGACCAAGTCACTTATGTTTATTTTATTATTGCTATGCTTGTGATGTATATGATGCATGATAATGTAGAATAGTAAAAATAAACTTAAGTGTATGAGATGCACAAGTAATGTGGGAACCACATTTTGATGTGCACTTAATACACATTTAGGATTAAATTAGATTTCATAAATGCCTAGATGTGATGCACATCCTCGATTAGATTAGATCTAAAATCGAATCGACTCATAAACGCCTACCGGGTCCTGATACCCATCACTACCTCGATCATATGCGCTTGTCGATTCTGCCAAAGCAGAGCAACGCATTTAATCTTGGTAGGATGCGGAGGGACAACCTTGGTCCCGCCTATCACGGCTCGGGTTAGATCGAGCTCAATCAGATTGAGTAACTAGTTAACTCAATTGGATCGAGTAAAGCTATAGGCGTATTCCAATAGTTGGAAAGGTAGGACAAGATCGCATTTATCAATAGTCTTGGGTGATTTAGCCAAAGCTAACTCAAGATTATTCATAAATGTTAATTCTTGATCCTATAAACAAGAGTTGCATAGAGGTGTAATTGATAAATTATCTACCGATCATACTAAGTCTTGGGCGATTTAGCCAAAGCTAACTCAAGGCATAGTATGATGTGGATCTTGTCCCACATAAATTATAGTAAATTGGTACGGATCTAGTAGTGTGGTTTGACCACTCCAATGACTTGATTCCACCAAAATTCCTATAATTTAGTGGGAGCATCATTTAATTAAAGGCCTAATTAGATGATTACTAGAATATGATATTTATTCTCTGCATTTATCTGTTGTAGATTGCCATGTCTTCAAACGCGAACACTCTCTCTCTGTGATCTGTCCTTGAGAAGGACAAGCTCACTGGAGCTAATTTCCTGGACTTGTACAGGAACTTGAGGATAGTCCTCAAACAGGAACGTAAGTGGTACGTTCTAGAGCAAGCAGTTCCTGAAGCACCACCACCCTCAGCCATCCGTAGCGTTAGAGATGCTCATCAGAAGCATCAAGACGACGCGTTAGACGTGTCGTGCCTAATGCTATGCTGCATGTCCTCTGAGCTTCAGAAGCAACATGAGAACATGAATGCTTACGATATGATTGACCACCTCAAGCAATTATATCAAGGGCAGGCAGGGCATTGGAAGCGGAACTGCAAGGTATACCTGGAGGATCTTAAGAAGAAGAGAAGCGAGCCTTCTACTTCAGGTATATATGTTATAGAAGTCAACCTTTCTATTTCTACATCATGGGTATTAGATACTGGATGTGCTTCTCACATTTGTACCAATGTGCAGGGGCTAAGAAATAGCAGGGCATTGGCAAAGGGCGAGGTGGACCTACGAGTAGGCAATGGAGCACGAGTTGCTGCTGTTGCTGTAGGAACTTATTTTCTATCTCTGCCCTCTGGGCTTGTACTGGAACTAGATGATTGTTGTTATGTACCTGCACTTACTAAGAACATAATTTCTGTTTCTTGTCTAGACAAGAAAGGCTTCTCATTTATAATTAAGAACAAATGTTATTCAGTCTATTTAAATGAAATGTTCTATTGTAGTGCAGATCTTATCAACGGACTCTACATTCTAAACTTAGAACGCCCTATCTATAATGTAAGTACCAAGAGGTTGAGATCAAATGAGTTGAACCCAACCTATCTCTGGCACTGTCGCTTAGGCCATATAAATGAGAGTCGCTTGTCCCAACTCCATAAGGATGGATTGCTGGATTCTTTTGATTTTGAATCATATGAGACATGCGAGTCATGCCTTCTAGGCAAGATGACTAAGACTCCCTTTAGTGGACATAGTGAGAGGGCAACAGATTTGTTAGGACTCATACATTCTGATGTATGTGGCCCTTTCAATGTTGCTGCTCGAGGCGGTTATAGATACTTCATCACATTTACTGATGATTTCAGTAGATATGGTTATGTGTACTTGATGACACATAAGTGCGAGTCCTTTGAAAAGTTCAAAGAATTCAGAAATGAAGTACAAAACCAACTCGACAAGAGTATTAAAATACTTCGATCAGATCGAGGTGGAGAATACTTGAGCCATGAGTTTCGTGACTATTTAGCTGAGTGTGGGATTCTATCTCAACTCACTCCTCCTGGGACACCACAGTGGAATGGTGTATCCGAAAGGAGGAATCGTACCTTATTAGATATGGTACGATCTATGATGAGTCACGCAGATCTTCCTATATCCTTTTGGGGATATGCTCTAGACACGGCAGCGTTCACACTTAACCGTGTTCTATCAAAGGCGGTCATGAAGACACCATATACGATATGGACTGGGAGGAGTCCCAAGATGTCTTTCATGAGAGTTTGGGGTTGTGAGGCTTACGTTAGACGTCAAGTCTCAGACAAACTGGGACCCAAGTCCGATAAGTGCTATTTCGTGGGATATCCCAAGGAAACTAAGGGATATTACTTCTACATTCCCAGTCAGCACAAAGTGTTTGTTGCTAAGACTGGGGTCTTTCTAGAAAGGGACTTTGTTTCTAGAAAGACTAGTGGGAGTTCGTTTGATCTTGAAGAAGTTCAAGTCAACGACCATAGCACTGAGCCCTTGATAGATACTGAACAGGAACCACAAGAAGTTGTGGATGAGATTGTTACACAAGAAGTTGTGGAACAACAACCTGTTCAGGTAGACCTACCTCTTCGCAGGTTTGATAGGGTACGTCGTCAGCCTGAGAGATATTCATTTCTCTTGCCTGACCATGATGACGTTATGATCATTAAGAATGAGCCTACCACCTATCAGGAAGCTGTGATGAGCCCAGATTCTGAGTCATGGCTGGAAGCCATGAGATCCGAAATGGAATCCATGTACACTAACCAAGTTTGGACCTTGGTTGATCCACCTAAAGGGGTCAAACCCATTGGGTGTAAGTGGGTCTTTAAGAGAAAGCCTAACATGGATTGACTTACTCATACCTATAAGGGTAGACTGGTATCTAAAGGTTTCAAGCAAATTCATGGTATTGACTATGATGAAACTTTTTCTCCAGTAGCGATGTTTAAGTCCATTCGGATCATGCTTGCTATTGCAGCCTACCACGATTATGAGATCTGGCAGATGGATGTCAAGACAGGTTTCTGAATGGAAACCTCCTCGAGGATGTGTACATGACACAGCCTGAGGGTTTTGTAGATCCACAGCATACTGGCAGAGTATGCAAGCTGCATAGGGCCATTTATGGTCTAAAGCAAGCTTCTCGGAGCTGGAATCTTCGATTCGATGATGCGATCAAACAGTTTGGTTTCATCAAGAACGAAGATGAACCTTGTGTCTAAAGATGGTTAGTGGGAGCACAGTAGTCTTCCTAGTCTTGTATTGGATGACATACTACTCATTGGGAACAACATCCCTTCGCTACAGTCTGTGAAGACTTGGTTGGGGACTTGTTTCGCAATGAAGGACTTAGGTGAAGCAGCCTGCATTCTAGGCATTAAGATCTATAGAGATAGATCTAAGAGATTGCTTGGCCTAAGTCAGAGTACATACATCGATACGGTATTACACGTTTTGCCATGCAGAATTCCAAGAAGGGAAATCTGCCATGTCACATGGTGTGAGTCTTTCGAAGACTCAGAGTCCCTCTTCTAGAGAGGAGAGAGACCGCATGGATAAGATCCCTTATGCTTCTGCCATAGGATCTATCATGTACGCCATGTTATGTACTCGTCCTGATGTCTCGTATGCTTTGAGCATGACGAGCAGGTACCAGTCAGATCCAGGTGAACGTCACTGGATAGCGGTCAAGAATATTCTTAAGTACTTGAGAAGGACTAAAGAATATTTCTTGATATTTGGAGGCGATGAGCATCTAGTTGTAAAGGGTTACACTGATGCCAGCTTCCAAACCGACCAGGATGATTACAGATCGCAGTCAGGGTTCGTGTTTTGCTTGAATGGCGGAGCTGTGAGCTGGAAGAGTTCGAAGCAGGACACAGTTGCAGATTCTACAACAGAAGCTGAGTATATTGCTGCATCAGAGGCAGCAAAGGAGGCAGTTTGGATCCGCAAGTTCATCACTGAGCTTGGGGTGGTTCCTAGCATATCTGATCCCGTAGAGCTCTATTGTGACAACAATGGAGCTATTGCGCAGGCTAAGGAACCTCGCTCACACCAGCGGACCAAACACATACTACGGCGATTCCATCTCATTCGAGAGATCATCGATCGAGGAGATGTGAAGATTTGCAGAGTACCCACAGAGGCTAACGTCGCAGATCCCTTGACCAAGGCTTTGGCACAGATGAAGCATGATGGTCACACTAGGTCATTGGGTATTAGATACTACAGCGATTGACACTAGTGCTAGTGGGAGATTGTTAGTGAGAGCCCTAGAGCCAATCATATGATGATTACTTTTTGGACTCATTGTATCATATTCTTGTATATATATTTCTTATATATAAAGGCATTTCTTATGGTTATTGTACTTATGTGTATTGGTGCCAAATAACTTAGTATAATAACGTCCTTGAGTAGAAGGTTCTTATCTATATCAATCGATTAGTTGAATCGATAGTGAGATGATATAGAGAACACTACTCTTAATTATTCCTAGTCAAGTATTAACATTCAAGGACAATGTTAATGCATAGAGACTAGCATGTAGGTCAACATGATGACTTGATCTCACAAGTCATGGATATGAGATATCAAGTTGACACATGGGTATACATTAGAGAATGTATACTGAATGGCCCGCCATGAGAAAGTATCATGGATCGTTATATGAGTGTCATATACTTTCTCATGTGACTATTAGTATGACTATTAGTCCTTAGACCTGAAGTCACCATAGTTCCCTACATAAGGAGTTATGTACTTTGGTTTCGTCAAACGTCACCCGTAACTGGGTGGACTATAAAGGCGATTACTGGGTATGTAACAAATTATGCGGAGGGATGTGAGTGATGTAGATGGGATCTATCCCTCCTATATGACGGGAGAGATATCATAGTCTTGATAGAGTGAGATCACTAAGTGCATGACCATGCCCAAATAAGGCAATATGAGATATTGAGCTTATTTGATTATAGTGAGTCTACTTAGAGTTCAAGACACATAGATTGATTGGAGGATGACACGGTCTATGCTTCATGAAGATCAATCTAGATATCGAGGATAGAAGGACGTTGTCACATATTGTGATGGTCACAATTATTAGTCACAATGGTGATGTTGGATCTCGACATTCTTGTAACTTGGGTAGCAATGATGTGTTGCTAGATACCTCTCATTGCTTAGTCTTAAATAGGTTTAAGGGGCATTGCCAACGTTACAAGAACCTATAGGGTCACACACATAGAGCAATAGATGGAGAATAAGTCCATATGATGGACCGAGAGTAATGAAGTCAAAGTTTGACTTTGGCTAAATATGGAAAG
>JAGFNQ010006175.1:47970-80451 GCA_024364735.1 Boesenbergia rotunda
ACGCAGATCTTCCTATATCCTTTTGGGGATATGCTCTAGACACGGCAGCGTTCACACTTAACCGTGTTCCATCAAAGGCGGTCATGAAGACACCATATACGATATGGACTGGAGGAGTCCCAAGATGTCTTTCATGAGAGTTTGGGGTTGTGAGGCTTACGTTAGACGTCAAGTCTCAGACAAACTGGGACCCAAGTCCGATAAGTGCTATTTCGTGGGATATCCCAAGGAAACTAAGGGATATTACTTCTACATTCCCAGTCAGCACAAAGTGTTGTTGCTAAGACTGGGGTCTTTCTAGAAAGGGACTTGTTTCTAGAAAGACTAGTGGGAGTTCGTTTGATCTTGAAGAAGTTCAAGACAACGACATAGCACTGAGCCCTTGATGGATACTGAACAGGAACCACAAGAAGTTGTGGATGAGATTGTTACACAAGAAGTTGTGGAACAACAACCTGTTCAGGTAGACCTACCTCTTCGCAGGTCTGATAGGGTACGTCGTCAGCCTGAGAGATATTCATTTCTCTTGCCTGACCATGATGACGTTATGATCATTGAGAATGAGCCTACCACCTATCAGGAAGCTGTGATGAGCCCAGATTCTGAGTCATGGCTGGAAGCCATGAGATCCGAAATGGAATCCATGTACACTAACCAAGTTTGGACCTTGGTTGATCCACCTGAAGGGGTCAAACCCATTGGGTGTAAGTGGGTCTTTAAGAGAAAGCCTAACATGGATGGACTTACTCATACCTATAAGGGTAGACTGGTAGCTAAAGGTTTCAAGCAAATTCATGGTATTGACTATGATGAAACTTTTTCTCCAGTAGCGATGTTTAAGTCCATTCGGATCATGCTTGCTATTGCAGCCTACCACGATTATGAGATCTGGCAGATGGATGTCAAGATAGCGTTTCTGAATGGAAACCTCCTCGAGGATGTGTACATGACACAGCCTGAGGGTTTTGTAGATCCACAGCATACTGGCAGAGTATGCAAGCTGCATAGGGCCATTTATGGTCTAAAGCAAGCTTCTCGGAGCTGGAATCTTCGATTCGATGATGCGATCAAACAGTTTGGTTTCATCAAGAACGAAGATGAACCTTGTGTCTACAAGATGGTTAGTGGGAGCACAGTAGTCTTCCTAGTCTTGTATGTGGATGACATACTACTCATTGGGAACAACATCCTTCGCTACAGTCTGTGAAGACTTGGTTGGGGACTTGTTTCGCAATGAAGGACTTAGGTGAAGCAGCCTGCATTCTAGGCATTAAGATCTATAGAGATAGATCTAAGAGATTGCTTGGCCTAAGTCAGAGTACATACATCGATACGGTATTACACCGTTTTGCCATGCAGAATTCCAAGAAGGGAAATCTGCCAATGTCACATGGCGTGAGTCTTTCGAAGACTCAAGGTCCCTCTTCTAGAGAGGAGAGAGACCGCATGAGCAAGATCCCTTATGCCTCAGCCATAGGATCTATCATGTATGCCATGTTATGTACTCGTCCTGATGTCTCGTATGCTTTGAGCATGACGAGCAGATACCAGTCAGATCCAGGTGAACGTCACTGGATAGCAGTCAAGAATATTCTTAAGTACTTGAGAAGGACTAAAGAATATTTCTTGATATTTGGAGGCGATGAGCATCTAGTTGTAAAGGGTTACACTGATGCCAGCTTCCAAACCGACCAGGATGATTACAGATCGCAGTCAGGGTTCGTGTTTTGCTTGAATGGCGGAGCTGTGAGCTGGAAGAGTTCGAAGCAGGACACAGTTGCAGATTCTACAACAGAAGCTGAGTATATTGCTGCATCAGAGGCAGCAAAGGAGGCAGTTTGGATCCGCAAGTTCATCACTGAGCTTGGGGTGGTTCCTAGCATATCTGATCCCGTAGAGCTCTATTGTGACAACAATGGAGCTATTGCGCAGGCTAAGGAACCTCGCTCACACCAGCGGACCAAACACATACTACGGCGATTCCATCTCATTCGAGAGATCATCGATCGAGGAGATGTGAAGATTTGCAGAGTACCCACAGAGGCTAACGTCGCAGATCCCTTGACCAAGGCTTTGGCACAGATGAAGCATGATGGTCACACTAGGTCATTGGGTATTAGATACTACAGCGATTGGCACTAGTGCTAGTGGGAGATTGTTAGTGAGAGCCCTAGAGCCAATCATATGATGATTACTTTTTGGACTCATTGTATCATATTCTTGTATATATATTTCTTATATATAAAGGCATTTCTTATGGTTATTGTACTTATGTGTATTGGTGCCAAATAACTTAGTATAATAACGTCCTTGAGTAGAAGGTTCTTATCTATATCAATCGATTAGTTGAATCGATAGTGAGATGATATAGAGAACACTACTCTTAATTATTCCTAGTCAAGTATTAACATTCAAGGACAATGTTAATGCATAGAGACTAGCATGTAGGTCAACATGATGACTTGATCTCACAAGTCATGGATATGAGATATCAAGTTGACACATGGGTATACATTAGAGAATGTATACTGAATGGCCCGCCATGAGAAAGTATCATGGATCGTTATATGAGTGTCATATACTTTCTCATGTGACTATTAGTATGACTATTAGTCCTTAGACCTGAAGTCACCATAGTTCCCTACATAAGGAGTTATGTACTTTGGTTTCGTCAAACGTCACCCGTAACTGGGTGGACTATAAAGGCGATTACTGGGTATGTAACAAATTATGCGGAGGGATGTGAGTGATGTAGATGGGATCTATCCCTCCTATATGACGGGAGAGATATCATAGTCTTGATAGAGTGAGATCACTAAGTGCATGGCCATGCCCAAATAAGGCAATATGAGATATTGAGCTTATTTGATTATAGTGAGTCTACTTGGAGTTCAAGACACATAGATTGATTTGAGGATGACACGGTCTATGCCTCATGAAAGATCAATCTAGATATCGAGGATAGAAGGACGTTGTCACATATTGTGATGGTCACAATTATTAGTCACAATGGTGATGTTGGATCTCGACATTCTTGTAACTTGGGTAGCAATGATGTGTTGCTAGATACCTCTCATTGCTTATGTCCTTAAATAGGTTTAAGGGCATTGCCAACGTTACAAGAACCTATAGGGTCACACACATAGAGCAATAGATAGAGAATAAGTCCATATGATGGACCGAGAGTAATGAAGTCAAAGTTTGACTTTGGCTAAATATGGAAAGTCCATAAAAGGCAAGTTTGACTTGACTCAAATTAGACAACTTGAGTTGGACTCGAGTTTGATCTATGTGTTGGATGAATCTAATCATAGGAGAATAATGAAGTCAAAGTTTGACTTTGGCTAAATATGGAAAGTCCATAAAAGGCAAGTTTGACTTGACTCAAATTAGACAACTTGAGTTAGACTCGAGTTTGATCCAAGTGTTGGATGAATCTAATCATGGGAGAATAATGAAGTCAAAGTTTGACTTTGGCTAAATATGGAAAGTCCATAAGAGGCAAGTTTGACTTGACTCAAGCCACATCACCTTGACTTGACCAAGTGATGACTTGGCATCATCATCAAGGCTAAGTAACCTCCCCATTTGAATTTTGAATTCAAATAAGGGGGTTACCAAAGGTGGTGGCCGGCCACTTAATGTCCAATAATGGCCATTAAGTGGCCTGCCACTTATACACACAAAATGAGGTTTTTGTGTGTGATTGATTTTTCTCCCAACTTAGTTTTTGGTTTTTGCTCTCCCTCTCCTCTCTTGTGGCCGAGACCCCAAGCAAATGCTAGCACACTTTTGGGCTCTCCTCTCCACTCTCTTGCTTGTGTGGATACTTCTAGAGGGTTGCTACTTTGCATCCTTGAGATCCGACACCAACCGAGGAGCGAGCGGGAATTGCGGGGCACGCATCGAAGGTAGTTTTTTCTTTCTCTAATAGATCTAGGTTGTAGATCGGTTTTGAAGCATGTAAACGAGCACTCGTAAATTTTTGAAATGATTTTCTTCGCTCGGATCCTTTCTACTGGGACTTTCGGGGTTTCCGCGACGCGAAAAACCGGTTTTCGCTGCCCGAAAAACCCTACAAGAAATCCTCCCCACTGAAGAGCGGTGGTCTTGCGGTACTGAAGCCTTCTTGCATGGGCATTTAGGATTATCTGAAAAGAGAGAGAAATGAAAAAAAATGTCCCAAGACTTGGTCTTGGATTAGCAGTGAGGGAATAAAAGAAATTATCGAGTGGTGTTGCACCAACCTCGATTAACGATACAAATTCGAAAAAAAAATCGAAGAAAATCTGAAAAAAAAAATTCTCAAATTGGTGGTTGAACCAAATTTGAGCTTCCCCGCTCTGATACCACTTGTTGGATCGAGAGAATACGATAGGGGGGTGAATATCATTAAAAACTTTTCGGATTCGACATTAAGAGAATACGTAGCGGAATTGAAAACACAGCACAAGAACTCAAATGATTTTACTTGGTTCAGAGTCGCGGTCGGCTCCTAGTCCAAGGCCCACGGTCGTTGACCGTTTACTGCGGGCAATTATATATGTGCGCAAATGTTTACAGAAAAATCTTACAGTTGTAGTACAGTAAACTAAAAAATAAACTCTTCGTTACCGACGCCCGGTGTGGATCGTGCTTCTGAGCAAAGGGTCGTCATCGGCGCTTGAGTCACGAGATGGGAGGTTTCTGGAGCAGAGCGCTTGAGTCGAAGAGCGTATTGGCGTTGGAAGTGTTGTCTACGAAGCCTTGGGGGTGTAGCCCCTTATATAGTGCACCTGGGGGCGTCCGGGACGCTGGGGGCACCTCCATGTGTCACTCGATCCGCAAACCTCTCGGTCAGCCTTTATCCCTCCAGGATCGGGCTCGAGGTTTGACGGGGGCGCCCAGGAAGCAGGGGGCGCCCGGGTTGACTCAATCTGCTGGCTTCTCGCTGACTTGAACACTATCTGCTTTGTTGGCTTGGACCCAGGGCGCCCGAGGCATCCGGGGCGCTCGGGAGCTTGGGGGCGCCCGGCCCAGTGAGCTTCCGAAGCGTTTTCTTGCTCAACTCTTGTTTATCCTTGACCTTGGGCGCCCGGGACCTCCCGAGCGCCCGACCCAGCTGCTGCCTCTCTCCTTTAAGGCGTTCTGAGCTGCAGAGACTCGTTCCTTCGATCCTGCATTCAAGGTTAGTACCAAACATGATAAAGCAAGTATGTTAGTGAATTTTACAGTCGTAGCTGTCTTGGTTCTGACTTTGGGTCTCCAAAATGGAACCCTAGGTCGAACCGACGCCTACTGTTCTCTCGACAGGGAACGCGTCCTCACCTACTCCTCTCAGGAGAATTTACCTGTTGCCAACCGGCTCCTCCGGTTGGACTTTTGCCCAGTAGTCCTTCGCCAGGTGCCTAGCAGTCCTTCGCCAGGTCTTCAGTACCAAGCAGTCCTTCGCTGGTGCCTAGCAATCCTTCGCCAGGTCTTCGGTTCCAAGCAATCCTTCGCCTAGTGCCTAGCAATCCTTCGCCAGGTCTTTTGACTGCTAGCAGCCCTTCGCCAGGTGCCCAGCAATCCTTCGCCAAGTCTTAGGGTTTCGATGCCTAGCAGTCCTTCGCTAGGTGCCTAGCAGTCCTTCGCTAGGACTTCAAACTGCACACTCAAGTAACATGTTAGATAAACATTACATCTTAACTTTTAAACCCTTTGCCATTATCAAAACCCAGGTTCGACTTGGGTGCTGTCTGCACCAACAGATGCCTGGGTTTGACTTAGACTGGAATTTACCTAGATAGTCCTTGGTGTTTAGGATATGCACTTTGCACCCAAAGACCCTTAGGTAATGTAGGTTTGGAAGTCTATGGTAGTATAATTCATAGGGTGTTTTATTGTGTCGTTTGTTAATTAGTACCCAATTTTGGATATAGCAAAATGAAGAGCTTTCGGGTGGTTTATATAGCAGTGTTAGCTAGGGCGCTCGGGAGGTCCCGGGCGCCCGGGACAGATGGTTACTGCTTTTAGCAGTGACCTTCTGTTGGATGGGGGCGCCCGTGATGGCCCGGGCGCCCAACGTCAGACCAAAACTGCCATATGCAGCTTTTGGTGTCTTGACCATGTCCTTGGGGGCGCCCGTGATGACCCAGGCGCCCTGGTTAGGTAGACATGGCAGTTTTTCTGCCTTGAACGAAGTGAAAGAGATGGGGGTGCCCGAGGAGTCATGGGCGCCCGACATGGGTAGGAATTGACAATTTTGATGCGTTGTTGACCAGTTTGACCATTTGACCATGGTTTAATTATTTTGACCATGGTTTGACTACTTTGATCATGGTTTGACTAGTATTAAACCAAGCAATAATTAGGTCAACTCTGTTCTAAACTACCGGATTTAATGTTTGTATTAAACAACAGTGCAGGGATCAAATGAATTTTAGTTAAGTTAAATTTTACCATCTCACCCATTCTATAGTTGTCAATCACGTTAGCCTTAAGGGTTTTTATGAGACAGGTTTTGAATAGAAAGAATTATTTTGAATAATCATGATTTATTTTGAAAAAGTTAAATTAATTTTGAAAACAATTATTTTGAATTTATTTTGAAAAAGAGTGTTTGAATCTACAATTGACTGAAAATTTATGTTAGATTTGAATTTAACAAAGAATAATTTGAATTTAAATTTCAAGAATTGGCTTCCAGGTCTTGGCGAGGCACTAGGCCTTCTTTCGCCGTAGCCTTATTGGATCATCAACCCTTTCCTTGACAAAGCCTTTTAATGAAATTTCATTTTCAAAATTATTTTTTGAAAAATTCTGGTCTAACTAGTTTGGGTCTTGGATCGGTAGTTTCGCCTAGTTTCACTAGTCTAAAGAGACCAAGTGTAACGCCCCAAAATTTCTATTTTTAGTTCTTAAAGTCCTTAGAATTATTTAGAAATGGTTTAGAAATATTCTAGATATTTTTAGGAATTTTTAGAGTATTTTTATGGAATTTTCCGAGTCCGTTTGGTATTTTTGGAAAAAGAAAAAAAAAGGAAAAATGGAAAAAAACCAATTAAGTGCAGCGGGTGGATCAAACCCGCGACCACCGCGAGACCACACAAGAGCGCAACCGGCTGGGCTAGGGGTATCAAGCACAGAAAAGGAAGGAGAGACATGTATTTAAGTTGTAGTTAGGTCAAACCGCCCCATAAGTATAAATAGATAATTAAAGAGAGAAGTTTTATTTTCTCTCAAACCCTCTCCCTCTCCCAAGGTTGCGCCAACCCCTCTCCCTCTCCTCTCTTGTGCGCACGCCACACCAAGGCCTAGAGGGCCGGCCAAGGCTTTTCTCCAAGAGATCTTCCAATATTTGGAATCCCCGCGACGAGAGGAACGCGTAGGCGCGAAGAATTCTCTGAGATCTCAAGTTTCTTCCGAGCTCTAGACGTTAATCTTGGTTGTAAGTCCAAGATATCAATGTAAGTATTGCTCACCTGCAGTAAGAGGCGGTTTTTCCGCGAGAATTTCCTTTAAAAGTTTTTAGAAGAGATATTTCCTTTTTGTTTGAGTTTTTGCATGTGATCTTAGTTCATTATATGCTTATATATGTTGATTAATACCCTATGTGAGTTTAGGGTCCAAGAAAAGCTATGAGAAAAGAAAAGAAAAGATAAAGATAAGAAAAGAAAAGGCCAAGGCCTTAAGAAATCCCCAAAAGTCAAGACTTAGGGATTTTAGCACGCAAGGTGCTCCAGAAAATGCCAAGGCATTTACAGATAAGAAAGAAAAGAAAGAAAAGCTATTTTATTTTATAAGGCCAGTACCCGGCGTCCAAGGGCGTCGTTAAAGAAATCCAGGTGTCCAATTCCAAGGTCTTGGCCCTGGTAGACCAAGGTCTGCTCTATTAGGATTGGTAGCTCGCTACCCCAACCTTTTAGGGAACGCGCATATGAGATGGTACTTACGTCTTCAGTGGATCCAAGTGATTATTATTTTCAAGTATATGCTTTAGCAAAGTTTTCTAAAGTTTAAGAAAGTTTTCAAAAAGTTAAAGAATAGCTAAAGTTCCAAGTTGAGCCAAGAAAAGCAAGTTGAGATTTATTAATGCTTGAGTATGCATGTTTTGAGTTACACATGTTTAGTTTAGTTTTCTTTCGAGCATATTAGTATCTCATATGATTTTCATATTGTTCTAGAAGCATGTTTGCACATTTCGAGATTTTGTGAGCTAGATAGTACTTACTAAGCTTTTTGCTTACTAGTTGCATTTCCTCTTATTGCAGATAAAGGTAAAGGCAAGCAATTCTGAAGGAAGACGACGAGGCGGTGCTGAGTAAAGTGTGTGTGGTGGCTGATTATGGAGAGATCTTTGGCACAAGACAATTTAGTTATTTAATTCACCAATGTTATAGTTCATTTGAATTTCAAGTTCTTGTTTTATGGAGTTTAGCGAACGTTTAAGTTTTGGATAGTTTACTTACTCAATTTCTTAGAGTAAAGATTCCATGTCATTTCTTTTAGCTTGCATATCCTTATGATTGCATTGGATGAGTAGAATTGTGAGTAGTTGGAGACATTGATACTTTGTTAGAGAGATAGATGCATATGCCAAGATAGTATCAATTTCTTCTTTGAATTAAGTTTTATTGCTTATAAATGTTTAGAAAAGTTGCATTCACATTTCATGATGCTTTAGCAAGGTCATAGGACATGTATTTGGTGTTATGAATGTATAGAAGTCAAGATTGGTACAAACTTTAGTGTTAAAGTTCATATAACTTGTATAGTTTATTTTCTTCCGCAAAAGTCCAAATTTCAAGTTTATGGATTCGTTTTGATTGGCTAAACTCATTTGAAAACTGTCATAGAGTATAGAAATGGTATCATGATTCTATATGGCTCGAAAGTATAGGTTTGGTGGAGAGTTGAAGCAACTTCCGAAACCTGAGTTTTCTGAACTCAGGCCTATCAGTCGACTGATACCCGAAAGTTCAGTTGGGTGAGGCAGGTTTCAATAAGTGTCATTTTGCGAGTTTTTGAGAAAGGAAGTGTGACATGGTATCATGCATGACTACTTAAATTAGAATATCATTCTTAGATGAATTTAAAAGAAAAAAAAATTCCGCATTTTTATTAGTCGTGTATTAGAGTCGAGAAGTAGAGAAAAGTAACGATCCGTCTGAGGTAGAAGAAGGTGGGTCGCTACACCAAGTAGAGTATACTTGACCTTATTAGAAGAGGCTTCCCTAACGTACTATCATCTCACCGCCACCCAATACTAGGTTGTTCAAATTTCAGTTAATTGGATCAGTCCTTAAACTAACCAATCCTAAGTCTAAGCATGGTAAATTACAGAAATTAAATAGACAAACAAACATGCAATTTAAAACAAAAATAGAAATTTATCTAACTATGAAAATTATTTTTAATTTGGCTCCCCCTGGACTAAAGCCACGATAATGGTTTGGCAAGATGTGAATCTTGTCCTTGGGTATCCAATACTAATTTGATCCAGTTTGTTTGTTCAGGCACAGTTTGTGTACTCATGCCTGATTTTTAGGTCTAGACTGATTCAGTACAGCATAGTATGATCTTTGTCTAGACTTGGTTCTATAGCCTAATTTGGATCGATTTAGAACCGACTTCTGTTTTCCAAGGATCATGTCAAGACCCTTGGAACCAGAAGTGAATCATTCTAAGGCTGCTCTAAGGTCCTTCACTTGAGTTTTCAAGGAGGAGTTCTCTTTCTTAAGTTTTTCAACTTGAGTAGAGGTTCCTTCTTGAACCTTCTCAGTTAAGGATCCAGAGTCAGCTCCCTCTTTCAGGAGTTTTACTTCCTGTCGGAGAGATTCAACTCGAATTTTGGCTTTCGCCAAGTCTCGAGAAAGATAGGCAATTAATTCGGTTAATTGATTTCTAGTAAACCCACTTACAGTGATTTCGCCATCCTCTGAAAACGTGAGCTTTCCGTCTTCCGGCTCCGATTCTGACTCGGTCTCAATTTCTTCGGAGGCGGTTAGTGCGAGCAAGTTCGACTGTGGGGCCTCTTCTTCTTCTTCAAAGGAGGACTCGTCCCATGTTGCCTGAAGGGCTTTCTTCTTTCTTGTCTTCTTTGTTTCCTTCAGATTGGGGCATTCCGTCTTGTAATGACCTTTCTTTTTGCACTCATAACAGGTCACATTTGATTTGTTCTTTTCATTTGAAGGATTAGCTGGTTCTTCCTTTCTTCGGCTGGCTTTCCTTCTGTTGGTCTGGTTTTTTAGTTCCTTGTAATAGTCCCGGGCTAGCCGAACCAGCTTAGGTCGAGTTCCTTCGCTTTCTTCTGAGTCTGAGTCTGAGTCTGAATCAGACTCGGGTGCAAGTTGAGGTTTCTTCTTGGTCATCTTTTCAGTTTTACCTGCAAGAAAAGTAATGCCTTTCTCGGCCAGATTGCAGTTAGTCTGTTCATATAATTCGAGTTCTGAAAATAATTCATCTAGTTTAATTTTAGACAAATCCCTTGAAACTTTGTACGCATCTATCATAGATGCCCACAAAGTATTTCTAGGGAAGGCGTTAAGAGCATACCTGATCAGGTCACGGTTCTCTACCTTGTGACCGATGGTGTGTAGACCGTTCATCAGCTCCTGAATTCAAGCGTGGAGCTGAGCTGCTAATTCGCTGTCGTTCATCTTGATGGTATACAGCTTGTTCAGTAGTAGGTCCCTCTTGCTGATCCGGGTGTCGGAGGTTCCTTCGTGCAACTCAATTAGCTTACCCCGGAGTTCTTTTGCACTGTTGAATGGACCTACCCGATTCAGCTCCTCTTTGGTTAGGTCGCATTGAAGTGTTTGAGTAGCTTTGGCGTCGGCTTCAATTTTCCTTTTTAGGGTGGTATCCCATTCGGTGTAGGATTGTGGCACTCCGTCAGCATTTTTAGGGATGTCCAGACCAGACTGGATTATTATCCACATGTCCACCTGAGTTTTCAGGTGGACTTCCATCCGACTTTTTCAGTAGGAGAAGTCCTCCGCACTGAAAAGCGGTGGTCTGGCGGTACTGAAGCCTTCTTGCATGGCCATTTAGGAGTTATTTCTAAAAAGAGAACGAAAAGAAAAAAATGTCCCAAGACTTGGTCTTGGATTAGCAGTGCGGGAGAAAGATAAAATAATTTATCGAGTAGTGTTGCACCAACCTCGATCAACGATAAAAATTCGATTAAAAAAATATATCAAAAAAAAATCTGAAAAATTCTCAAATTGGTGGTTGCACCAAATTTGAGCTTCCCCGCTCTAATACCACTTGTTGGATCGAGAGAATACGATAGAGGGGGTGAATATCGTAAATCGTTTCGGATTATAAAATTAGAGAATGCACAGCGGAAATTAAAACAACAAACGCGAACACAAGATTTTTTACTTGGTTCGAAGTCGCGGTCGGCTCCTACTCCAAGGCCCATGGTCCTTGACCGTTTATTGCGGGCAATTCTATAAGGTGCAAAGTTTTACAGAAAGTCGTACAGTATTATTGCAGTAAAAACAAAAATCTAACTCTTCGTTACCGACGCCCGGTGTAGATCGTTCTTCGGTGCGTAGGGTCGTCATCGCGCTAGAACCTTGAGATCAGAAGTTTCCGGAGCAAAGCGCTTGAGCGAAGAGTTTTTAGGCGTTGGAAAAGTGTGTCTGGAAACCTTGGGGATCGATCCCCTTTTATAGTAGACCTGGGGACGCCCGGGACGCTGGGGGTGTTAGTGATATGAGAGAAGTGTCCTAAGGCAATCGCCTTATGATTGTAAAACATTTATTTTAAATAAATGATAATTCACTATTTGAGTATACATGCTTGTGTATTTGATTGGGATCTTAAACTCATCTACTGAATGTCCGCAATACAACTCACAGCATAAGAGAATTTGTGATGGGATCACAACTAGTGATTATCTATAAATGTGCAAATGTAAAATATTGAAAATATCCCTAGTCGATGAATTGATAAAAATGGACACTATTAATTCTGTTGAGACTAGCATGAGTTATTCTCTAATCAGCTGATTCTCACTGGCTGGTGACATTGGGATGTCCGGAGATAAACATGGATGCTAGTTATGGGAACTAGTTCATTGGAGTGACTAGCTGTAAGACTTCATATGGTAATCTATATAGATATGTCAATGAAGTTCTTAATGCGGCTTAAGTGCGATGTTCCTTTGACTTGCGGTGTTCAAGTCATCTTGGTCATGGAGACTTATACTTTAACATCTTAAGCAAGCATCTCCAAGGAGGTGTGGACCCAGGATGATTGGGTGTAAGCCGAAGTGCCCGAAGATGTTTGAACAGCCTACAAAGGATTCACCACTCCTTGCGAGGAGATGTATACCCAGGCCTATCGTCGGATTGTTACTCAAAATCTCTGGCCAGAGTACATCATGTTAAGAGTGCAAGTCTCTTAAATACATGAGAGTAACTAGAAATCCAAAGGACGAGAAAGACACTACTTGGGCTAGGTGTGACGTAGTCAGCCTAGTGGGGACTGACACAAATAGACCGTGTCCTGAACCAAGTGAGTATAAGATGGTGAAGGGAATGGGGCACGATTCATTAGAGCTGTTGAAGGGTTTCAGAATAATTTCTTCTGGGATCAAACCGTTGATCTTTCGATTAATTGGGGATCATGATGTACTACTAGGTGTCACTCATGATCGTTCTATAATTGGTTAATTATAGACGGCCAACATAAATCGAAAGCCTATTTAGTCACACGCACTACGAGTAATCCGAGGGATTTAAAACGAGTTGAAAATTGGATTTTCCGATCAAGAGAAATAAGTCGAATCTGAGTTAATCAGAGGCGTAATGGAAGCTAAAAATGGCTAAGTCTTTTGAAGGCTTTTTGGGCGAATTAAATGAGTTTAATTCGCGTTGGTTCGGCTCGGTTTGGGCCGGCCAAACAGGGTGCCAACCCTCCTTGGTTGGCCGGCCACCTATTGGGGAGATAACCAATTAATTTTGGTTTAATTAATAAAGTAAATCTAGCGCGATTTATTTTATAAATTATGGATAAATAAATTTGTATAAAGAAATTTATATAAATAAATTTATAGAAATTTATTCTTTTTATGGAAGTTAAAATAATCCATGAATTGGTTTATTTTAATTTTATAAAATCAATTATGAATTGATTTTTCCATAATAAGAAATTTTATAAATTTCTTATAAAATTTATTCCATAATAAAAGGAGAGATTAATTAGTTTTATTATAAAGTTAGTTATAATAAAACTTGGTTTAAACGGAATAATTCATAAGAGAATTTATAGGATAAATTTCTTATGATAATTAATTAGTTTTATTATAAAGTTAGTTATAATAAAATTCATAAGAGAATTTATAGGATAAATTTCTTATGATAACTAATTAGTTTTATTATAAAGTTAGTTATAATAAAACTTGATTTAAACGGAATAATTCATAAGAGAATTTATAGGATAAATTTCTTATGATAATTAATTAGTTTTATTATAAAGTTAGTTATAATAAAATTCATAAGAGAATTTATAGGATAAATTTCTTATGATAACTAATTAGTTTTATTATAAAGTTAGTTATAATAAAACTTGGTTTAAACGGAATAATTCATAAAAGAATTTATAGGATAAATTTCTTATGATAACTAATTCCGTTAATTCGGTTAAGAGGAGACTTGGCAAGGGAGAAGAAACTATATAAGGAACCATAGGCAAGCCTTGGATTCCTAAGATTTGGATAATCGAAATAGAGCTCTCCCTCTCTCTCTTCTCTTCTCTCCTCCTTCCCCCTCCCTTCCATTAGGGCCGGCGGCCACCCTAGCTCCATTAGGGCCGGCGCCCAACCTACACCAAGGCAAGGTGTTGCCGTGAGCTTCAAGGAGAAGAAGAAACCAACCAAGAAGAAGAAGAAGCGGATCACATCTCCCTCTCTCTCGGAATTCGATTCCGTTACTTCGTTGATTAGTTTCCTTTTCTTCTCTTGATCTTCTTTGTTGTGCCATCCGAGAATCTAGTAGTTCTCGTCGGCACAAAACTTGTGACTTTGCGAAGTCATCCCGAAGAGAACTCGGCGTGGACGCGAATAGAGGCGGAGCTTCCAAGGGACGCTACGGTTGGATCTCGTCCCTTTCTTCGAGTTACGCGAGGTACTTGGTAAATTAGTTTACTTTTCCGCAAAGTTTTATTTTATGATTATGTCAACACACCATAAGATTGCATGCTAGATACGAAGTTAAAATAATTTAGGAAATTATTTTATGCAAATTCTTCCGCTGCACGTAAAAATTTAAAATTTTACTAACTCGTATCCTTGTCGACATGCACCCGGTCCCAACAGGGGGCACCCTCCACGTGTCTCTCGATCCGCAAACCTTCATCCGGAACTCGGTCAGCCCTTATCCCTCCAGGATCGGGCTCGAGGTTAGACAGGGGCTCCCGAGATACAGAGGGCACCCTGCATGACTTGGTCTTGCTGGCTTCTCGTCTAACTTCAATCCAGTTGCTTCGTTGGCTTGGACCCAGGGCACCTGAGGCATCCGGGGCGCCCGGGACCACGGGGGCGCCTAGGAGCTTAGGGGCGCCTGGCCCAGTGAGCTTCCGAAGTGTTTTCTTGCTCAACTCCTGTTTGGCTTTGACCTTGGGCGCACGGAACCTCCCGGGCGCCTAACCCAGCTGCTGCCCTCTCCTTTAGGGCGTTATGAGCTGCAGACACTCGTTCCTTCGGTCCTGCATCCAAGGTTAGTACCAAACAAAACAAAGCAAGAATGTTAGTAGATTTTACAGCCATAGCTGTCTTGGTTCTAACTTTGGGTCTCCAAAATGGAACCCTAGGTCGAACCGACGCCTACTGTTCCCTCGACGGGAAACGCGTCCTCACCTACTCCTCTCAGGAGAATTTACCTGTTGCCAATCGGCTCTTTCGGTTGGACTTTTGCCCGGCAGTCCTTCGTCAGGTGCCTGGCAGCCCTTCGCCTGGTCTTCGGTACCAAGCAGTCCTTCGCCTGGTGCCTAGCAATCCTTCGCCAGGTCTTCGTTACCAAGCAGTCCTTCTCCTAGTGCCTAGCAGTCCTTCACTAGGTCTTAGACTCCTAGCAGCCCTTCGCTAGGTGTCTGGCAGCCCTTCTCCAGGTCTTAGGATTTCGATGCCTAGCAATCCTTCGCTAGGTGCCTAGCAGTCCTTCGCTAGGACTTCAATCAGCACACTCAAGTAACATGTTAGATAAAAATAACATCTTAACTTTTGAACCCTTTGTCATTATCAAAACCAAGGTTCGACTTGGGTGTTGTCTGCACCAACAGAAAGTACAAGTCATGCAAGTGAAGATGGAAACACTCAAGCAAAAGCTTCATATTCAGCAATGGACAGCGAGACTGAAGTGCGATTTGCAATAAATCAGAGTGCAAGGTAACTTCGGGTGTGAGCAACCCAAAATAACAATCGATAAAGGTTTCCTCATGAAACATAAGGGGCTTATTCACTATCAAATCCGCTATCTCTTCATAGGCCAACATATTCTAGTTACCTTTGTATAAGGACTTCACTCTATAGTCACTAGACGAACATTATGGCACTCACTGGAGGAGTTAGGAGAAGGCATAATTGAGACATGGCTAATTCTAGGACACTTTAATTCCTTGCTCTCAGTTGAAGATAAATTTGGCAATCAACCAATCACAAATTATGAGCTATGTGACCTTGAGCAATTGGTACAAAGCCAGGCACTTGTGGATTTATGATCCATTGGTTATCACTTGACTTGGACCAATGATATGGTCTCTGTTGGGGGGATCGGATGACCGTCTAGAGGAGGGTGAATATCTCGTCACCCTTAGTTACTCGGTTCTCTTCCTACAACGTTAGTGTGCGCAACCGAAATACAATTAAACTAAAACACTAACAAGGAGGCAAGTCGTTTAACATGATTCGGAGATGACGCTCCTACTCTATGTCTGTCCGTAAGGTGGATGATCCCTATCCGTCGATGGATTAGTTCTCGAAAAACCTCTAGCTAGCTCATGTAGCTCCTTATGGGTGGAGGAACCTCGCCACAACACGCATAAGAACTCTAGAGCACAAGTATACTACTAATAAGCTTTAACCAAGCTTATTTCGTCAACCTTGCTCAAACAAATCGAGTTCTCTTAAATAGAACTTGTTACTAATCCAACCGTTTCCAGTCGATTGGTGACAACACCAGTCGACTGACAGATGTTGAATTTGAATGTTACAACCCAATGTTCGAATACAACCAACACCAGTGGACTGCACAGAAAGATAAGTCGGCTGATATTTCTGTGACTAATCCCATAACAGTCGACTGGTAAAATTCTAAATCTAGGGTTTACCTTCCCGAGTGCATTTCACTCGCACTCAGACTCTCATGACTCACTTGAATCTTCATCATGGCCTTGACTTGTTGCCTTCAAGTCTTCTTTATTTTGGCTCTCGTCCCTCGGATGCATACAAGCTCACGACTCATCCTCATGCCATCCTTAGCATATGCCTCGAAGTACACTTTCCTCGGCTCACCGTTGCTACCTTATCCACGGTCCCTCACCATCCTTCACTAGACCCGAAGCCATCAAGCTATGTCATATGTGTATTCTGCAAACTTGCACACTCAAATACATATATCAAATACAAGGGTAAACCTAACTTAAACCCTTTGCCTAAACATCAAAACACATGGTCACTCCGGATCATTGGAATTGCCTCAACAATCTCCCTCTTTTTGATGTTTGACAATACGTTTAAGTTAAGAAAAACATATAGCAAATACAAATGTTAAAAATATTTAGATTTACATTATCATGACTATAACTTGGACTTACACTGCCAATGCATATGCAAATGCAATGCAAAGAATGTATGGATTCCTATCATAAGGCTCCCCCTACACCTAAACTCCCCATGAGTTAGGATTTTCATCAAGGGATTTTTAAAACATATCCAAGGCTCCCCCTACACTTGGACTTACCAAGGGCTTATTAAGAACCTATCACGAAGCTCCCCCTTTGCCAATAATGAGCAACAAAGCTCCCCCTTCACCTAAGCTCCCCATTGAGCCAGGATTTCTTGCAAATGTACATAAGCTTTTCCTAATTAAACATTAATTCTCTCCCTTTGTCATACATCAAAAAGAACTCCAAAACTATCCTAACCATTGGGTTCTTTACCCTCTAATGACAATAATCATTGTGTATTAACCCCCATAAGATTAAGCAGGCGCCCGGGACCACACGGGTGCCTCCCCCCATGACCCCAGGCACCCGAGACCCCTACCAGGCGCCCGTATGAGCCTTATATAAAGACCATGGCTCCCTCTTCATTTCCCACACCAAACCGAATTCCTCCTTCACTTCTCTTCCTCCCAAGGCGCCCGGAAGCCCTTCTCGCGCCCTCGAACGCCCTACTTCAACTATGCCTCCCCGGTACCATTTTATTATGCATTTATAATTAATTTTTCGATTATTTCGCTTCTTAAATGCATAATTTTTCTGTAAGAAAATGTCGCGTTACTCAACCGAACCCCGGGCCCGAACCTAGCCTAGACCCTAGGTTTCCAAACTTAGAATTGTTCAATAAATTTGCTCAAACTACCTACAAACCTATTAAAACTAGTTTCTTAAACAGACAATTCTTTACCCAATCCTGTCCAATAGCTATGGACGCTATTAACTTCTATCAACTTGACCAGCTTGTCTTCTGCACCCATCTAGTGAAGTCGACCCTGTGTGCAGAATTTTACAACAACCTGGTCAAACAAGATGACTTTGCTACTCCACTACTGTACAGGGGATACCTCTGACTATCTCACCTGCCTTGCTTACTAGGTTCCTTGGACTACAACCTACCCAGTCCACGTTTTGTTGTTACCCTCCGAGAGACTCTCTCTTTGATCCTCCCTATTCGCACATTGATTTAGACACTCTTTACTCCTACTTCTACAGAGATGCGCGAAACCCGTTGGTGCAACGGTTTCAGTCCGTAGATCTCCGGGTCCAGGACTACGCTCTCTATAGAGTTATGGTTTAGTGCATTCTCCGCTTGAATACTCAAGATGTCGCGACCATGCGATCCTTCCATACTTTTCTTCTGTACGCTATGATCCATTATTTGGACATAAATATTGGTCTGCACATGTTCCATACGATTTTCTACGCATCCAGCATTATGACTCAGGGTCGAGTACATACCCCCTACTGTCATATCATCACTTCCCTCCTTCACAACTACGGTCGCGACATCACCGTTGGGGAGATCACCCCAATGACTGAGTTTGAGGAAATCAGGGCTAAGAACTTTTCACTAGCGGGGATAGACATCTCGGCCGCCGGGGTTCTCTCGTGGAGACAACAGAGGGTCGGAGCTCAGATCGACTCAGATAAGGAAGTAGAAGTTGATGTAGCCGATCTCGCAGTTGAGATCTACGAACACTTGCAGGAGTCTCCGCCACCGACCACTGATGAGCGACTGACATCACTTCGAACAGAGATTCACAGTCTCCGAGAAGAGATGGAGGCCCGGCACACTGAATATATGGATGCTCTTCAGGCTGAACATGATATAAACCAGGGCTACCACACTGAGTACATAAACATTCTTCAAGCCGAACACCAGGCAAACGAGGCCCATTACACTGAGTACATGGATGCCCTCCGAGCCGATCGTGAGACAAACGAGGCTCGATACAATGAAATGATGTCTATGTTTCGGTCTTGGCAGCCTGGTCCATTCGACCCCCCTGGCCCCTCCTCATAGATCAGAGTGACTTTCCAGCTATCTTATTGTATCTTTGACTATTTGACTTTCCCTACTGAGTAGGGTTGACATGTGTTTGACTTTACTGGTCATTATGTTGACAAGTTGACTTTGTTGTGTTTTATGTGGCTTTACTGATCCAGTTGACTTCGCTATCGTATCTGCTAATTATTTACCTATCTGTTGAATGGTTTTTTTAACTGCTCAGTTATTCACTTCATAACTGAATATTAGGGTTATGCTTGGAAGAATCGGACTACTCTATATGTTTTTTTTCAAAAAATTGTTTTACTTTCTGATCTGTTAATTAATCTTTTGTGAAAAACATTTCTTTTATCAAAGTCTTG
Organism: Boesenbergia rotunda; assembly: GCA_024364735.1. Lineage (NCBI taxonomy): Eukaryota > Viridiplantae > Streptophyta > Magnoliopsida > Zingiberales > Zingiberaceae > Boesenbergia > Boesenbergia rotunda. The sequence continues at coordinate 67,030 of JAGFNQ010006175.1, forward strand.
AAATTTAAAATGATTTTCCGACTTAGTTTTTTTTTCAAAAACTTACCCCCTTCAAAACTAGGGTTTTTTCACAAATGGGCTTAGCTTAGGCCCTAACCCTAGAACTGCATGCACCTATAGATCTAGAAGCCAGCATCTCAAAAGCACCTTAGGGTACTTTTGATTGATAACCTAGACTAGGTTGAGATGCTTAGGTCTATACCTTGATTCAAGATGCTTTAAGTCAGTGCATCTGCAATAATTGGAGCAATAAATACAAATTGAACAGCAATCAGGTTAAGTATCAAGCTTAGAAAATCTAACTTGAATAGATCACTTAACTTGACTAACCCTAGCGAAAGCTACTGTTTATGACAGTTAGTAAGTAGCTAATCTGGTTAGACAGGACCCGAACAAGAATGGTTTAATTTGGTTTGGTCTAGTTTATGCTTAAAGTTATTAGAGTTGGTTCAATACAGAACTTCATTTGTTTTTACTAGCTCTAACACTAATTTTTTTCTGTTGTAATTAATATCAATTTATTTTTGATATATGGTAAAGCAGGAGAGAAAGGAAAGGATAATTTTTTTCAAAATTTTATCTCTTTTTCAAAAAGTAAAGGAAATAACTAAGTGCTTTAAAATGTTTTTGGAAAATTTTCTAAGTATGAAAATGTTTGTGGAAAATTTTCTAAGTATGAAAATGTTTGTGGAATATTTTCTAAGTATGAAAATGTTTATGGAAAATTTTCTAAGTATGAAAAACTTGAAAATGTTTTTGGAAAATTTTCTAAGTGTGAAAATGTTTGTGAAAAATTTTCTAAGTATGAAAAACTTGAAAATGTTTGTGGAAAATTTTCTAAGAATGAAAACTTGAAATTTTTTAAATTTCTAAGTGTGAAAAGTTTTTTTGGAAATTTTCTAAGTATGAATTTTTTTTGGAAAATTTGTCTAATGTGCAAAAACTTTTATTTAAGTATAAATACTTTAGCACTTAGTCAAAATCTAAAGTACTAAGAAGTTTTACAAAACCCCACATTTCTTTGAAAAACTCAGGGGGAGAATCAAGGGGGAACATTCTTTTCAGGGGGAGAAAACTGAATGTTTTTTTCCTTTGCTTGCAATTTTTTAACTTAACTTTTTGAACCGTGTTGCCATAAATCAAAAAGGGGGAGATTGTTGGTGCATGAAGCGCCTAAGTCAAACCTATGTTTTGATAATGAAAAAGGGTTCAGAAGTTAAGGTGTCATGGTGATCTAACAATGTTACTAAGTGTGCAAGAAAGTCCTAGGTCCACTAGGCAAGAAGTCCTGGCAAAGGGCTGGGTAAGAAGTCCTGGTCAAGGACTGGGTAAGAAGACCTGACCAGAAGTTGGGCAAAGAAGTCCTAGTCGAGGACTGGGAAAGAAGTCCTGGCGAAGGGCTGGGCACCGAAGACCTGACGGGAAGTTGGGCAAGAAGACCTGACTTGAAGTGGGGCACGAAGACCTGGTGAGTAAAGCTGGGTAAAAGTCCAACCGGAGGAGCCGGTTGGCAAAAGGTAAACTCTCCTGAGAGAAGTAGATGAGGACGTGTTCCCTGTGCGAGGGAACAGTAGGCGTCGGTTCGACCTAGGGTTCCATTTGGGAAACCCAAAGTCAGAACCAAGACAGCTTAGGCTGTAGAAAATGGCTAACATGTTTGCTTCTTTTTGTTTTGGAACTAACCTTGGTTGCAGGGAACGAAGGAACGAGTTTCTGCAACTGAGGCGCCTCAATGGAGTGAGGCACCTCACTGGGGCTAGGCGCCCAGGTGGATACGGGTGCCCCAGTGGAAGGCAAAAACCAAAACCAATGAAGCAAGCTGCCACAAAGCCTCTGGACCAAGTCAGCTCAGGCGCCCCCATCAACACAGGCGCCCCCAGGCGCCCCAGTCGAGTGGATAAGCGTTGACCGAGCCTGCAGATAGGAGTTCGCGCAGGAGAGGTCACATGTAGGCACCCCCATCGATACAGGCACCCCTATGGGTGCTATAAAAGGGGGTTCACCCCCAAGGCTTCGAACAACTTCGCTCACAACGCTCCAAGCACTTTCCTTCAAGCGCTACACTCCGACAAGCTTCGACTTTGAGATTCCAGCGCCGACGACGACCATCTTCTCCGAACTTCAATCCACCTCGGGCGTCGGTAAATTTAATTTACGAAAAGTGTTGCTAATTCAATTTTCAATTCTATATCTGTACTCAATTTGTAAAAGACTTTTGACGACTATAGAATTGTCCAACGTAAACAGTCGAGGACCGTGGGCCTTGGAGTAGGAGCTGACTGCGACTCCGAACCAAGTAAAATCAACATGCATTCTCGATTGCTTTGTTATTTTCCGTTGCAAAATTGCTCTAGTTTTCCAAAAATTTGATATCGATATTCACCCCCCCCCCTTCTATCGACTTTCTATGATCCAACATGTGGTGTCATACGGAAGATCATGTTATCAGTTCCTTACTTAGCATAAATAGAGGCTCACAACCTAGATGGAATCGGACAACCCATCGGGATGGTTGTAGTGTAGTTAGGTGTGGTTGGTCTTGACCATAGGACTACACTAGTGTGCTATGAGTACATTGAGCAGGATCAAAATTCGAGATTATCTGATTTGTACTGACTAGATAATTGGATAGGACCTCAGTTGATATTATGGAGGATGATCCCTTAATCCTGAAATAATATCGAGCATATATTATTAATTATTGTTTCTTTGATTTACCAATTGGCGAGATCAATTCTGTTAGATCGACGGACCCGATGAGTTGGGAAATAATATTAATAGTATGATGTACTGATGATTATTAATAAAATTCATATCCTAGTGAGTCAGGATGATGATGCCCCCTTGATGAGCTCAAAAGGTTCATCGTACTAAACCCTGCAAGTGGTTTTGATCCGGCACGTTGATAAGGTTGAGTGGTACTAATAAAGGATCCAGAAGTTAATTAATTTAAATTATCAGTAATTTAATTAATTAATGGGCATGCGAGATCTTAAACACGGGAGGATGGATGACTCATAATATGTGGAGACCATATGAAAATATGGGGGTTGGTAAGGAAGTTCTATTAAGATCCTTTAGTGGAATGGATCTTAATTAATGGATCGGGTTTGGATCCATTAGCGGGCCAAGAATCAAGTCCTCCTCTTGGTCCCTGCCTTAGCCCTATAAATACCCTATGAGATCAAGAAACCAAGGCAAATTAATCAATCCAAGAGTTTGATCCCCAAGCCTCTCTCTCTTTTCCTCTCTCCCTCTTAGGTTTTCGGCGCCGAGCAAGAGAAGAAGGGGATCTCCCCTTCGGTTCTCTCCATACCCTCCACCAAGCTCTGGCTGAGGCTCAAGGAAGCAAGGTAGAGACCTCTACCATGTGTGAGGCTCAGGGAAGGCGGAGGAGGCATCGGCGATCGGCTGCAGACGGCACAACCAAGGGTTGCGACGGTGCCGCAAGGTTGAAGGAGGGAGGAGATCACGGGCTGTTGGGGTTAGGAAGAAGGTAGTTTCATTCCTTCTTCTTCTTCTTCATCTTCCTCTCAAGGTATGCCACTGGTCCGGAGGGCTTGGAGCCGGCTCCGGGGGACGGCGGCGCAAAGGGAGGGGAAGTAGTGGTCGGCAGCGCAAACCCTAGGAGCTAGGGTTTTGGCCGGTTGGAGAAGTGGATTGTTTGGAGCTCTTGGTGATCTCGGATCGTGGTAGATCGTCGCCCACATGATGTCTGTGAAGGGAGGGATAAGGTAGAAGACCGCGAGGTGATCGGAAAGGTATAACATTCCATACGCTCCCTTGTATTTCCTTATGTTATTTTTGTGCCATGTTCATATGTCTTGTCATTTTATGTTTAAGAATTTATTATTTTGATTGCAAAATATGTGTAATAAATTCTTAACTAGACCCCGACCATAAACACAAAAGTCGACGGTCAACTCATCGCCTTTTCCACGATCGAGCAAATTGCAAGGCCAATTTTGGTAATTGGCAAATTTGCAATTTGGATCGTTCAATATGGCACGAGACGGTCGATGGGAGACGGGTCTCCACTCGGATTAATTTTAATCCGTAGATGTGGAGAGGTATCTCGGGTCGACTAGGTATTTGCTATGGAAACCCGCCAAGTCATACCCAACAGCGACAAGGAAGGGAATGTTGGTGCCAGAAGCACCAATATCGAACTCGTGTTTTGATAATGGCAAAGGGGTCATATGTTAAGGGTTTGTTGTGATCTAACGACGTTACTCAAGTGTGCAGAAAAGTCCTAGGTCAACTAGGCACCGAAGACCTGGTGAGTGAAGCTGGGCAATAAGTCCTGGTCGTGGACTGGGCACCGAAGACCTGGTGAATGAAGCTGGGCAATAAGTCCTGGTTGTGGACTGGGCACCGAAGACCTGGTGAGTGAAGCTGGGCAATAAGTCCTGGTCGCGGGCTGGACACAAAGACCTGATCCGGGGGATTGGGCAAAAGTCCAACCGGAGGAGTCGGTTGGTAAATAGGTAAACTCTCCTGAGAGGAGTAGGTGAGGGCGCGTTCCCCGTAGGAGGGAACATTAGGCGTCGGTTTAACCTAGGGTTCTATTTTGGAAGCCCAAAGTCAGAACCAAGACAGCTCAGGTTGTTAATCATGCTTAAACTTATATCATTTATGTGTTATTTGTGTTTTGGAAATAACCCTGATTGCAGGAATAAAGGGATTGAAGTTTCTGCTCCAAGGCGCTTGAATGGAGTCAGGTGCCTATTTGAACAGGCGCCTGTGTTGATACAGACGCCCCAGACAAGGGTGTTTAGTGATATGAGAGAAGTGTCCTAAGGCAATCACCTTATGATTGTAAACATTTATTTTAATAAATGATAATTCACTATTTGAGTATACATGTTTGTATTTGATTGGGATCTTAAACTCATCTACTGAATGTCTGCAATACAACTCACAGCATAAGAGAATTTGTGATGGGATCACAACTAGTGATTATCTCTAAATGTGCAAATGTGAAGTATTGAAAATATCCCTAGTCGATGAATTGATAAATACGGACACTATCAATTCTGTTGAGACTAGCATGGGTTATTCTCTAATCAGCTGATTCTCACTGGCTGGTGACATTGGGATGTCCGAAGATAAATATGGATGCTAGTTAAGGGAACTAGTTCATTGGAGTGATTAGCTGTAAGACTTCATATGGTTATCTATATAGATATGTCACTGAACTTCTTACTGCGGCTTAAGTGCGATGTTCCTTTGACTTGCGGTGTTCAAGTCATCTTGATCATGGAGACTTATACTTTAACATCTTAAGCAAGCATCTCCAAGGAGGTGTGGACCCAGGATGATTGGGTATAAGCCGAAGTGCCCGAAGATGTTTGAACAGCCTACAAAGGATTCACCACTCCTTGCGAGGAGATGTATACCCAGGCCTATCGTCGGATTGTTACTCAAAATCTCTGGCCAGAGTATATCATGTTTGGAGTGCGAGTCTCTAAAATACATGAGAGTAATTAGAAATCCAAAGGACGAGAAAAACAGAACTTGGGCTAGGTGTGACGTAGTCAGCCTAGTGGGGACTGACACAAATAGACCGTGTCCTGAACCAAGTGGGTATAAGATGGTGAAGGGAATGGGGCACGATTCATTAGAGCTGCTGAAGGGTTTCAGAATTACTTCTGAGGTCAACCGTTGATCTTTCGATTAATTGGGGGTCATGATGTACTACTAGGTACCACTCATGATCGTTCTATAATTAGTTGATTATAGACGGCCAACATAAATCGAAAGCCTATTTAGTCACACGCACTACGAGTAATCCAAGGGATTTATAACGAGTTGAAAATTAGATTTTCTGATCAAGAGAAATAAGTCGAATCTGAGTTAATCAGAGGCGTAACGAAAACTTAAAATGGCTAAGTCTTTTGAAGGCTTATTGGGCGAATTAAATGAGTTTAATTCGCGATGGAAACGGCTTGGTTTGGCCGGCCAAAGAGGGTGTCCACCCTCTTGGTTTGGCCGACCACAAAGAAGGGAATAAACCAATTTAATTGGTTTAATTAATAAAATAAATCTAGCATAATTTGTTTTATAAATTATGGATAAATAAATTGATATATAAAGAAATTTATATAAAGAGATTTATAAAGAAATTTATAGTAAATTTATTCTTTTTATGGAAATTAAAATAAATTATGAATTGGTTTAATTTTAATTTATAAAATCAATTATGAATTGATTTATCCATGATAAGAAAATTTTATACAAATTTATTCCATAATTGAAAGGGAAAGAGAATTTGTTTTATTATAAAGTTAGTTATAATAAAAACTAAGAATAACGGAACAAGTCATAAGAAAATTTATAAGATAAATTTCTTATGATAACTAATTCCGTTAATTCTGTTAAGAGGGAGACTTGGCAAGGGAGAGGCTACTATATAAAGGAACCAAAGGCTAGCCCTTAATTCCAATCAATTGAGCAATCTCTTGAGAACTCTCTCCCTCTCTCTATTATTCTCTTCTCTCCTTCTCTTTCCCAAGCTAGGGTCGGCGCCCTCCTTGAGATGTAGGGTCGGCGCCCCTTCATCCACCTAGGGCCGGCGCATCTCCTTCCCTAGGGTTGGTTGCCGTGAGCTATCAAGAAGAAGGAGAAGCCAACCAAGAAGAAGAAGAAGCGGATCACCTCTCCTTCCTTCCCGGAATTTGGATTCCGATTTTTGGTGGTTAGTTTCCTATCTTTTCTCTTGTTCTTCTAGTTGTGCCTTCCGAGAATCTAGTAGTTCTCGTCGGCACAAAACTCGTGGCTTTGCGAAGTCATCCCGAAGAGAACTCGGCGTGGACGCGAATAGAGGCGGAGCTTCCAAGGGACGCTACGGTTGGATCTCGTCCCTTACTTCGAGTTACGAGAGGTACTTAGTAAATTAGTTTACTTTTTCTGTAAAATTTTAATTTATGATCATGTCAACACACCATAAGGTTGCATGCTAGATACGAGGTTAAAATAATTTAGAGAATTATTTTATGCTAATTCTTCCGCTGCACGTAAAAATTTAAAATTTTACGAACCCGTATCCTTGTCGACATGCACCCGGTCCCAACAGTTTCCAAAGCCACTCGAAGCAAGCCTCCACGTCAGCATATGAGGCACCTGTGTTCATACAACCACCCTAGTCATCTCAGGCGCCCCAGTTGAAGGGATAAGCGCTGGCCAAGTCTGCTGATTGAGGTTCGCGCAAAATGGGCCACGTGTCAGGCGCCCCCTTCAACACAGGCGCCCCAACAACTAATATAAAGGGGTTCACCCCCTTGCTTCAATACACAACTTCTTTCTATGAATTCTTTCAAGCGCTCTGCTCCAAACGATCCATGCTAAAGTCCTAAGTGCCAATGACGACCCGCGGCTCCGATTTTCAATCTTCTCCGGCCGTCGGTATAGAATTTTCTAATTGCTATATTTTCTTTAAAATTTTGTATTCGAAATATAGAATTGCCCAATGTAAATGATCAAGGACCATGGGCCTTGGAGTAGGAGCCGACCGCGACTCCGAACCAAGTAAAAAATCAAAGTGTTAGCATTGTATTTTTCCGCTGCGCAATTGCTCTAAGTTTTTCAAAAAATTATCAATCAATATTCACCCCCCCCCTCTATCAATTCTAAACGATCCCATAAGTGGTATCAGAGCGGGTGGCTCAAATATGGAGCAACCACCAGTTGAGCAATTTTTTCAGATTTTTTGAATTTTAAATATTTTTTTGTTCATTTTCTCGTTAATCGAGATTGGTGCAACACCACTCGATTTTTTCTTGTTACTATTTTTTCTGTTGCACTACTAATCCAAGACTTAGTCTTGGAATAAATTTTCTTTGTAATTATTTTTCAGTTAAAATTCATGGGCCAACCAAGTGTGGAACAGTGCCCATCCACCGCTTTTCTCCGACGAGAATTTTAGTTTTTGGAGGAGTCAAATGGAATCTCATCTAAAGGCCCATATGGACATATGGATGATAATCCAAACGGGATTCTCTTTTCCCGCAAACTGGATGAACCAACACTCAACAAGATTGAGATAGATGCAAGGGCAACTACAATCCTACAATGTGGCCTAACCAAAGAACAACTCAAACTAGTTGGACCATTCGGATGTGCTAGAGAAATTTGGAAGAAGTTAATCAACCTACATCAAGAGAACTCAGATGAAGAAGAAGATCAGGTAAGCTATTTCACAGTCTCAGCTCAAGCACAAGTAGCTGAGACAGAATCGGTACCCAACTACGAACAAGAGCAACTCTACTCTATACTCAGACTCTTCTACAGCAGCACTAGTATACTCTTACTCTAAAGCAGGAACAAGAGCAACTAAGGAAGCAACAGTAGGAACTAAGAAAGCAGCAACAGAAGTAACTTCAAAAGCTTCAAAGGCAGCTTCAAGTGCCAGGTCTTCAAAAGCTTCAAAAACAGCTTCAAGTGCCAGGGCTATTGATTCTGATAATAGGTATAGTGATAACAGGTATAGTGATGATGATGCTGGGAGTGTTTCCTCTATTGCTTTTCTTTACTCCTCCTGTCTGTATTGCTCGCTACAGAGTTGCTCGCAAGTCACCTCTTAAGTGTCTAAGTTGTACGTGTCTAGTGTATATCTAAGTAGCAAGCGTAGCTTTGGATTGACTATCCTTCGCAGAAGAGCAACAGTGTCCTCTATAGGAAGTCTCTCGTACAGCTTAGTAGCCATAGTCTGCGCGCTGCGGGTTGTCCTTGATTACCTTAAGTTAAACTCAAAAGGCGCAGGTGCTTACTCAAGAGTCGAGCCCCTAAGTCAGAGTCGAGACCCTAAGGAATACCTTACCCCTGGGAACTCTAGCCGTAGCACCAGTAGACTCGAAAGTCGTATCAAGAGTTGCCTATACAGCATCCCTCCTAGCACCAACTAGAGGAGCCCCACCAGGAACAGAAGCCCTACTTTCCTTACTAACAGGAGCCCCGGGAGCCCCAATAGCCTCACTAGCGGTACAAGTAGCCCTATCCTTTCCTGGAAAGCCTGCCTCAGCTTCATACTCAGCAAGAGCAGCGGCATCAAGAGCAATAACTTCTTCACCCGCTTCAAAAGCACCACTACTAAAAGGAAGAGTGGTAGCCCTAGCTACAGTGTAACTGTACCAGCAGCCGCATTATTTACTTCAGCAGCTTCAAAAGCCGGAAGTAGTGCCTCAAGTGTTTGGTCTCCATCCTTTGTTGTTGGTCCCCCGGTACCTCTAAACTACTAGGTTGTAGCGCGCGCTGTAGGCCTTTCTCTAAATAGCGTTGTAGGCCTTTCTCTAATTAGTGTTTTTGAGTTGGCCCTTTCTTTGTACCCTACTTTTGAGTTTTGAGTTCTGGTACTGGTAATTCTATCCTTGTCTTTATTTATGTCCTTTCCCTTGGGTATTCCCCTCGGGGTGTTTAGTATTTTATTTCTTTCTTGCCTTTCGTTTGTCTCCCTCGGGAAGAGTCTTGTAGCTGTTCTGTTCGTCGCCCCGGGCAGTTAGGGTTTTGTTGATGGCCCACGTCCATTCCGTCCTTGCTTTTCTGTAGGGCCGTTCATACCAGGGCAAGGACAACCAACCCAGGCGGCCAGTACAACCATGGCCGATGCAAGGACAACCAGTACCTGGACAAGTCCAACTAGACAAGGACAACTGTGCCCGTGTAAAAGTAGTCTCTTTAGGATGCTTTACTCACTTGCTTCACCAGCCGCAACATCCTTCTCTTAACTCGAAAGCAGCAACAGATGGCACTAAGGAAGCAACGGAAGCAACTGCCTCAGCAGCACCTGATTCTTCTACAGTAGGAACTACTTTGAAAGCCCCAGAAGATTCTGAAGTGATAGGTTCAAAAGCTCCTAATTTATCTACTTTAGCAGGAACAACTGAGTTTGAAGCAGCTTTTGCCACTACTGAGTTTGAAGCAGCTGAAGCAGCACCAGAGTTTGAAGCAGCAACATAGGATTCTACTTTCGGGTAGGATGCATCTGTAGAGGATTCTACTTTAGGATAGGACCTACTTTGAATACAGTATCTCTTGCCACTCTAAAGCCTGCAAGAGGCCCACGCCTCGACCAACTCCAAAGCCGAAGGTGCTAAAGCGTAAGCCTCAGGTGCCTACTCAAAAGCCGAGGAGAGCTAATGTACGTATGGGGTACATTAAGAAATCAAACCCGTAGAAGCTGCCTTTGGCGCTTATTGGCTTACCTGTCCTCTGCCTTTTTGGCTTACCTGAGAGACCTTTCCCAAGGCACTGGTTGTCCTTCCTTGCCCCGGTCCGGGTTGTCCTTGTCCCGGCCCTAGTTGCCCTTGTCCCGGTCCTGGTTGCCCTTGTCCCGGTCCTAGTTGTCCTTGCAACGGCAAGGGTTTCCCTTGTCCCGGTCCTGTACACACGAAGGAGATACCGAGGTAACCGGTCCCAAATCCAATTAAGGATGGAATTTACCTAAGTACTAAGTAGGTAGGGTACATGGGGTTCCAGATGGAGGAAAGGTTTACAGCTCTCCTCTCGAGATAGAGGATAATAGGTTTACGGGTTCAGGGTTCACGTACAAATAAATTGTAGCTACAGGAAAAGCAAAAACAGGCTTTCCAGTTTAACCAGTAATAAATACCGTCCTTGGGTTTCAACTCTATGTACAATGAGGGTACAAATTAGTATAACTAAGAAAGTAGGGCACAGGTACGGCGCATAAAGAAATATTCCTATAAGGAAAAACGCGCTACAACGCAGTGGGTCCTGTTGTACCTTTGGTTTTACAGGGGACACTAACAAAAAGCTAACTTCCCCCCTAGAGTTACATACGAGCTACTTCCCTCCTCGAGTTACAGACGAGCAACTTAGGTACTCCAAATAGAGGAACGACCCAGGGTAGGGTACTAGATAGATAGGAACGCCTACTTAGCGCAGGTAATACAACAGTAGGATAGGGTTAGGCGGTTACGAGATAAAGGAACGACCCAGGGTAGGGGGTACTAGATAGATAGGAACGCCTTTGGCGGTGGTAGAGATATAGGAACGAATGCTTTAGCCATTAAGGGTTACAGCCCAAGGAGTAGCTACTGCTAAATGAAAAATGGGGGTTCGAGTTTCACTAAAGGGGTAAAGGACATATACACTGGAAAATAAAAAACAGGCTTTCCAGTTTTGATGACTCGACTTTTCTATCTACTAAGTTTGACTCGACTTAAAGTTGAACATAAGAAAATAAGTTGAATACCTTCCTTGCCTTGGGTTGAAACTCTACATGTACAATTAGGGTACAAATGTCTCTAACTGATAATGTGGTACAGTTCCGGGAAAAAAGAATTAGTTAGAAACTTCAGCGCGCCCGACAACCTAGTTCTTAGGTCCTGTTGGCCCTTCGCGTACTGGGGACACCAAGAAAGATGATACTTTAGGAACTACAGGTTTAGGAACACCAGGAGCAACTTTTGCATAAACATAGGATTTAGGAACTACTCTACCAGCCCCAGCCCTAGCTACAGTCGCCGCAACACTAGGAAGAACAACCCTAGATACAGTAACTTCAAGAGCTGCAACCCTAGCTCCTTTAGCCGTACCTGGGTAGTTTAGCCCCAACTTTTGAAGCCCCAAGTGAGTCTTATCCTTTAGGAACTACTCTACCAGCCGCAGGGTAGTATACTTTTTTAGCCCGAACTGATTCTGCCAACCGAAGCCAGTGCTTTGAATTTGAAGGCCGAGCGAGCGACAGAACCACAAGACAAAATACTTCCTTCAAGCGGAGCTGCACCTGAGTCTTCGACTTTAGGAGGAACTTCCCTAGCGCCATGGTAGTCGTCTACTTTATTTAGCCCCAACTTTTGAAGCAACGGAGGAGTATCCTTTAGGAGCAACTTGTGCATCAGGAGAGGATGATTTATGGGAACTACTCCACTCCAATAGCCACCCCAAAGGCTGCAGCCCTAGCTCCGGCAACAGATGATTCAGGAACGACTTTTGCATCACTAGGGGATTCTACTTTAGGCACAACTGCCCCATCCCTATCGGATTCTGAAGCTGAAGTGACAACAGATTCAACGGAAGCTACTATCCCAGCAACTAAAGTAGCACCAGAGTCTGAAGTGGCAGCTCCCTTGCCAGCTCCGATGCCAGCTCCAAAGTCAGATACGGAAGTGCCATCTCCAGTGCCCGCTCCAAAGGCAATGGCCCTCTGCGGGATCTACTTTGTCCCCAAAAGCAGGAAGGACTTTATCCCCAACTACTTTTAAAGTAGCAGATGCATCTGCCGCCCTAGATGATTCTGCCGGCCCAGATTCTTCTCCTTTATATCTCCTTTTTCAAGGAGGAGATGATTCAGTACCTACTTTTACAGCCCCAGAGGATTCTACAGTAGTACCAACTGCCCCAGCCCGAACGTAGGATTCTGCTTTAGCGACTTTTGCCTCAACGGAGTCTCCTTTATGGGCAACTGCTCCATCCGCAACGGATTCTTCTACTGCTTCTACTGAGGGAACTACTTTAGCCTGAACTGAGTCTACTACTTTAGGAACTACTTTAGCTCGAGCTGAGTCTACTACTTTAGGAACTCCTTTAGCCCGAGCTGAGTCTACTACTTTAGGAACTCCTTTAGCATTACCATGGGATTCTCCTTTTGCGGTCCCTACTTGCAGTCGAGCAACAGTATCTCGTAATGGGAAGTATCTCGTACAGCTTAGTAGCCATAATAGTGTTTAGTATCCGGTTTTGTACATGATTAGGTTGAGTGCAACTGTGAAGTGTAAGGTGCTTCCTCCAGAGTCGAGACCGTAAGGAAGAGTCGATACCCTAAGGAATAGCGTCCCCTGTGAACTCTCTCAGTAGCAACATTGGCCTCTAAAGCATCACTACTAGCTCCAGTAACTTCAAAGGCATCCCCTTGGTAGTCTGAAGTGCCTGTGCTCCATTGACAGAGCTCTAAAGTCGTAGCCCCAATAGCCTCAGTATCCGCATCACTAGCCACAGTAGACTATATAGCAGTAGCTGTACTATCCCCTCTTTTCAAGTAGCAAGATAGTATTAAAGTAAGGGAATCAAATTGCGAAGAGCGAATGCGAGAGGGCCGAGGAATCTTTTGCGACGGAATCGACCGGTAGGGAGATAGTAGGGAATAACGAAGAACCAACGGGAGAGGGACGAGGAATAAAGTATTCGACGAACGAACGAAGTGACAGACCCGATCCTATGGGGACGAAGGAAGGGCTCGACCGAGAATAGCCGGGAGATAGTATAAACAATAGTAGCATAACAGATAGGTACGGAGAAAAACAATAGGAGAGCTACGAGAAATTAAAAAACTGGGGTTCCAGGTTCAGTTCACTAAAAGGGGTAATGTACAAATTGTAGGCACTGACAAAAAGCAAAAAACGGGGTTTACAACCAGGAAAGGGGTAAAGGACAAAACCAGATAGAAGGCACCCAGAAAAAGGG
>JAGFNQ010006175.1:93044-193352 GCA_024364735.1 Boesenbergia rotunda
TTCAGCACCTCCACAATCAAATCAAATGGTGATGAGTGTATGTGGTATTTGTTCTAGCAAGGAACATACTTCAGATTTATGCCCCAACCTACAACAAGATGAGTCAGTTGCAGCTTTGGTTAGGGGACAATTTCAAGCTAGGAACAACCCATATTCCCCTACTTACAACCCTGGGTGGAGGGATCATCCAAACTTGAATTATGGGAATTCTTTTTGTCAACAAGGCCCACCACAACAACAATCACAGCAACCCCAACAAATGTTCCAGCAAAGTCAGCAGCAACAACAATTACAGCCACAAAATCAACAAATTCAGCTTCTAAATCAATCATTTCAGCAGCCATTTCAAGGGTTTCAACAAGGATTTCAAGGGAATTTGAGTTATCCACAGCCATATCAACCTCCACAGCAACAAGTTCAACAACCACAGCAAAATTTCCAGCCTTGGAACCAAAGTTTTCAGCCCCAACAAGCCCAACAACCACATTTCCAAAGATCCCAGCAAATCCAACAATTTCAGCCTACTTCCTCATCATATCAAGGTCAATCAAGGACCTATGCTAATCAAGGAGGCTATGGGAGCTCAAATGGAGGAGATGCACAGCATCAACAAATGATGGAGATGCTACAACAAGTGCTCCAACAACAACAACAACAACAACAACACACTCAATATCTTGAGAGACAAATTGGGCAAATGGCTAATGGTATAAATCAAAGTAAAGCTCAAGGATCAGACCTACTACCTTCCCAAGCTGTTCCTAACCCTAGAGGAAATGTTAGCGCAATTTATTTGAGGAGTGGGAGGTTGCATCAACTCAAAATGACCCAAGAGCAGATTTTTCTGAAAACAGGGCAGCATCTTCGTTTCCTGCCCAAATCAGTGCCGAAACGACTCCAATTTCAGTGGATACCACCCCTAGCTCGTGCCCAACTTCTTTATCTAGCAATCCACCAATTTTGGTGGAAAACGAAGCACAAATCAGTGGCGAGACAGATTCTACAGCAGCACCAAAAAACAGGGCAGCAACTCAAAATTCAGCCCCACCCATTTTGGTTCATGAGGAGGAAGTTCCTATTCCTTTGCCTTTTCCAAATGGGAGAACTCCAACCAGAAGACAAGGGGAAGAGGAGAAAGCAAAAGAGTACAATGAATTGGTAAAACTTTTTAGTAAAGTTGAAATTAATGTACCCTTGCTGACAATGATTAAACAGGTTCCTAAATATGCGAAATTTCTGAAAGATCTTTGTGTTAACAAGAGAAAGCTTAAGGAGAATGAAATGGTCAGCATGGGGAAGAATGTTTCATCACTCATCCATGCCATACCTCAGAAGTGTGAAGACCCTGGCATGTTCACTGTATCTTGTGAGATTGGAAGCACCACGCTACATGATGTCATGCTTGATCTAGGAGCTTCTATTAATGTCATGCCCAGGACAGTCTTCCAGATGCTTGGCATTGGTCCTCTACAGAGCACTGGGGTTGTGATTCAGTTAGCAGACCGGAGTCAGACCCGCCCGGCAGGAGTTATTGAAGATGTGTTAGTTAAAGTGAAAGAATTGATTTTCCCAGCGGACTTCTACATCCTAGACATGGAGGGAGAGTACCTTGCACGTAGATCCCCACTTATCCTTGGAAGGCCTTTTCTGAAGACTGCAAGAACTAAAATTGATGTATATGCTGGCACCCTTTCGATGGAGGTGGGAGACACAGTGGTCCAGTTTAGCATTTTCGACGCCATGAAGGACCCTCAGGGAAATCGTTCTATTCTGAGGCATAGACACCATAGATGAGACTGTTGAGGCACAGACCATTGATGATGTTGGTACATTTGACATAGTGAGAGGAGAGTTGGTTTCAGAGGAGGATTCACCTGATTTTTCTCGCTTTGTATTTTGTGATGATATTATTTTTGATAGCCCTATTCTTTTTAATGATGTTGTTGCAGAGATTACTCAGGAGGCATGCACAGGAGATTATTCTATAGGTGTAGGGGATTGCACAGAGCCCCAGGGACCACCACCACTTTCAGAAAGTGTAGGGACTTGCGTGATTGGAGCAAGTACCCAAGGATCACCTATTCTAGTTGATTTTTCACCAGATTTTGAGCCCGAGGTGGAGGTATTTCTTGTAGATCCAATAGATATTTCTCATCCAGATCAGGTAAGTATTTCTTCTTTTCCTTTAGAGAATTTTAGGGAGATGTCTAGATTTGCATGTGAAGAATGTCTTGATACATCATTTGTGAAAAATAATTGTGAAAATTCTTTAGAGGTACCCAGGCTTGATTTTATGCATTGTTATGATATTCATGAGACAGATTACGCTAAAATTGATTTTGAAAAAATTTTAGAGCCTGAAATTGAAATTGTTTATTGTGAAGAATCTCTGGTTATCTCTTATGCTGAAATTGAATGTGACAAAATTTTAGAGGTACCTGAGATTGATTATATGGATTGTGACACTTTTCTTGATATATCTCATATAGAACATGTGTGTGAAAAATTTATTGAGGTACCCAAAATTGACTTTATTGGATGCGATGCATTTTTAGATACATGTTATGTAGAGATTGATGATATTGCATTTTTATCTTACCCTGCACGCTTGAGGAAGGTTTTACATGGTTTTGCAGGGTCCCAGAGATTTCTTGAGTGGGTTCTACATCTAGACAGTCTTCAACCACCTGGAAGATTTTCAGAAAGAATAAAGAGGGAGGAGATGATCTTGGTTTAACTTATAACACTCCACCTCAGAAGTGGCTATTGTACTTAAATCACCTTAGGCCACCTGGACATTTTATTGTGAAGAATAAGTGTGGGGGAGTGAAGCAAAATAAAATTGAGCAAATAAAGGAAATTGTTTTAGCTACTCCTACTCCTCCCCTACCACGATGGAGATTATTCCTTGATAGACTCCGACCGCCAGAAATAAAAGGGAGTTTACTTTTTCTTGCATTTTCTTTCATTGCTATTTTCCTCTTTATGTTTGCTAGAAGTAGAATTTTCTTTTGAAATAAATTCTTGCTAATAAATGCATAAATAGAGTAGAATGAATAAATAGGCATTGTAAATGCCATTTTATGTCTTTTGGGAATTTTTCCTTCATGAGTAGGAATAAATGTATCCCTCTAGGTTATCTTCATAGCATTTTAGAGTCTTTTGAAAACAAATTAAATTTAGTTGTTAAAACTTTAGATTTGAACTCATGGATGAAATCTTGGATGCTTGAGTACTACTTGGCCATGGATTCTTGATTGAGGACTTGAGATGAATTATTTTTACCTAGTGAGGGTTAGCCTTATTTTTGTGAAACATACATGTGATTGTACTCTAGAACTTGCTTAGGTTCTTTCAAAGTCATATTTCAATGTTTAGATCACTTCTATAGAGGCTAATAAATTTGTTTACCTTTCCATGTCAATTTTTGGCAAAAATCATGTTCATCCTATTTTCTTTCCTTATTTCCTATTCCTAACCATGTTTTCTAGGGACTTGTTTGTTTGGAGATGTTCTTTGATGCGATTTTGCCCGAGACGGACAAAAGATTAAGTGTGGGGGAGTGGATAATGTGATGGAAACATTTGAGAAAAAAAATTTTATCATGTGCCAAGTTGAGTTGAGTTTGGTATCAAGATCAAGCTAGAAGAAGTAGTTAAGGAAGACAACAATTGAAGCATTTAGATTCTTGCTCATTATTTGAAGATCCAAGGAAAACAAGTGGCATACATTAAAAAAAAAAAATCTGCAATGTAGAAAAAAAAAGTGGCATACCAGTCGATTTTACGCTCTACGAAACGACTGGTAGATTTTACGCTCTACCAGTCGATTGCTAATTCTGACAGTCGACTGCTGCAGTCGGCAGAACACTAAAAAACTCCATTTTCAAACTTTCAAACCATTTCGAAAATCCTATTTAATTACTTCTACTTACTACATGATTATAGTACTTCAACCTAAAGTACTTATACCATTTTATAAACCATTTAGATACACAAATTTAGCATGATAACTTCAAAACTTATTTTTCGACGAAACTTACTCGTAGGGATAAACATCATGTCTTCTTTGCAAAACCTCACAGAACATACTAAAATCATGAAAGACACCGAAAAACCATTACGTTGCAGGTGAGGGGAGTCTTACCTCTTACGCTTAAATCCCAAACGAAAACTTCTAGGATTTGGAGGAGAAAACTCTTAACTTAGTGTTTTTCCTTCCTTCTTCTCCTTCTTCTTTTCCTTTGTTCTCCTTGGACTTGGGAGGCACTGTTTGGGGCTCTAGGGTTTCGGTGGAGGGAGGGGAGGAAGAAGAAGAGGGACTTGGTGGAAGAGAAGTGGAGGCTTCTCTTTCCTTGGTTGGAAAATGCCTTTGGCATTTCTCCTCCTCTTCTTCTTTTATAATGGGTGAAGAGGCAAAGTTGGTTACATGTGTCTCTTCACTTTCATGTATCTCCTTACCTACATTCCACTTATCTATAATTTCCCTCCTCTTCTTAGCAGTACTCCCTTGCTAGGTGAATTGGTTACATGAGCATTCTTAAGGTTTAGACCTTCCTTGAGGTCCAAGGTTTAATCCTTGGCACCTCCTTTCTTTTTACTTCTTTTCTTTCTTTTATTTCTCCTCAAGCCCATCTAACCAAAGCCCACCTAGGGAGTGCTCAACCATTCACATGCATTTCATTATTCTAAAATGATATTAAATATCATTTTTATTATATTTCATAGACATGTTTACACATTTGCATAAAAATCCCTAATATTTCCTTATTCGCAAATTCCCCCTTCTAATTTCTTATCTTTATTCAGGGTCACTTACTTATTCATTACGTCCTTCGAGAGGGGAAATTTGGGGCGTTACACATAGTCTTTAATTGAATTGCTCAGTTGTCAAATAGATTTAGAGTAGTTTTCGCAATTCACACTTCAGTTTAATTCATTTTGTTTGCATTTATAATTTCATTTCTATTCACATTGTCATTTCATTTCCTTATCGTCAAAACCCCATTTTATCTAGAAACCCCAAAACATTCGACGATAAATAATTTGCAAGCTCGAGTTAAACATTCATCAACTAGTCCTTGGAAAAATACGACCTGAGGCCCCTTTACTACATTTTATCTTGTGAGCTAGGGTTTTCAATTTTCTACAAATTTCTAAATTTGATACCCATTTGTGACACCTAGTTCGGGTCCATCAATACTACACTCGGATTCACAGTTGGTCACTTAGCAGTGTTGGAGCAATCTATGGTCCAGAGTGACCATGTGTTTTGATGTTTGAGCAAAGGATTTAAGTTAGGTTCACCCTTTTATTTGATATGTGTATGTGAGTGTGCAGGTTTGCAGGATACACATAGGCTTAGCTGGACGGCTTCGGATCCGGTGAAGGATGGCATGAGGAGACAAGCCGTGGGCTTGTATACATCCGAGAGACCGTAGACAAAGCAAGAACGATAAGCCGACGGAAGCGCACTTCGAGGCATACGCGAATGATGACATGAGAATGAGCCACGGGTTCATATGCATCCGAGGGACGAGAGCCAAAGTCGAAGAAGGCTTGAAGGCAACAGGTCGAGGCTGCTAGGTGAAGAGTCAACTGAGTCGTGAGGGTTCGAGTGCTGAGTGAATTATACTCAGGAAGGGAAACCCTAGGTTTAGGGTTGGTCAGTCGACTGATGCTTGGATCAGTTGACTGGTGTCGATCACAGAAAGATCAGTCGGTTGCTGCTGGAGCAGTCGACTGGTGGCAACTGGGAATTCGACCGTTGGGGCTGCAACGTTCGAATTCATGCAGCACCAGTCGACTGGTAACGGCTAGATCAGCCTTGAGCTTTATTTAAGGGAGCTCGGTGTGGCTAGTTAGGGTTGACGAAATTGGCTTTGGTTAAAGGTTAATTAGTAGTTTAAGTGCTTATTTGAGTGTTGCGGGTTATGACGAGGTTTCTCCACCCACAAGGGGCTACACGAGCTAGCCGAAGGTCTTTCGGGGACTAATTCACTAACGAATAGGGATCATCCACTTTATGGACAGTCGTGGAGTAGGAGTGTCATCTCCGAACCACGTAAAAGTTTGGTGTTAGCATTGTTTTAATTGTTAATTAAGTTTCCGCTTGCGTTTGTACTAACACGTGTAGGAAGAAATCGTCAATTTGAGGGTGACCGTCTATTCACCCCCCTTTAGCCGGCAAATCGATCTCCAACAAGCAGCTCGCAGGTCAGTTCGAAGTCAACAGTAACTGACTGCAGACGTATATCGAAGCGTATGAAAAGTTGAAGACCGAGTTTCAAGAGGTTGAGCTGCAAAAGATCCCTAGGGAGAGCAACCTCCGAGCTGGCTAAATTGGCTAGTGCGGTGAATTCTTGGGTGCTCCCTCAGCCGATGGCTCAGGCAGTGCTAATGATGCACACAGAGCAACAGACAGAGCTGGAGTTTGGGACTAACTGGAGGATGCCCCTAATCGCCTACCTAATGCAGGGGACGCTCCCGGCCGATCGGGGGCAAGCGAGACTCCTAAAAATGTAAGTGAGTCAGTATACCTTGGTCGGGGATGCATTGTATAAGATAGCCTTCGTCCGACCGCTGCTCAAGTCTTTGGGCAGCGAGGAGGCCGACTACGTGATCAGGGAGATACATCTGGGAATTTACGGTAGCCATGTAGGGGGTGTGCGGTGGCTCGGAAAGCATTGTTCTCCTGCTATTACTGGCCAACCCTGCAAAGAGATGCCGATCAGATGGTTTCTACTTGCCTATTGTGTCAGAAGCATCAAAATCTACCCCATCGGTCGGTCGGAGCAATGAAGCCGTCTATGATGTCCTGCCCCTTCGATCAATGGGAAATAGACATAGTCGGGTCTTTCCCCATAACCCCTGCGCAAAAAAGATTTCTGTTGGTAGCAGTGAATTTTCTGATTGAGAGAGAGATTAAGTTTAGTATGACCAAATTAAGAGGGGGCAAATATGAAATATTTGTTAGATTAGAAACGTGGATAGGCAACCATCTCTTGCAGACAACTTAGACCATACTTGGTCCAAACCAATAACTTAATACGCTAAACTTAGATTAAGGTTTAATAGGTTGAGTTTGGACTTGCTCATCAAATCCTCACAGAGATCTATATATATACATATAGATGGCAGAGAAAAACACACAAGTTAGATTTTGTTTAGTTTTTGTCCTCCCTCTTGACTGTCGCGGACCCATAAAGGAACTGCCACCCCTTTTTTCCGGCCACGCAACCTTGCTCTTCTCTTGATCACGTCGTCTTCCTCCTTTGTCAAGCAACAAGACAAAGACGAAGCTTGTTGCTCAAAGAGTCATCTAGAGATATATCATTGTCGATATGAATAGAGCGAAACTTTTCCAATGTCGGTTGATTGATATTCTTTCCACTCCGAAACATCCATCAAGTATATCTAACGTAAATCTAATTCCATAAAATTATATTTTATGATTATGTCTAGCATCGTTGTATTTTTGTATCGGTTGGTGTGTGTTATAATAAATTAATATTTTATTTCCGTTGTGTATGTTTTTAAAAAGTATTTTAATATGCACTGTATCGAATTCCCCAACACGTCCGAAATTCCGAAAGTTATACTTAGTCTATCTAAAGCACTGTCAATAAAACTAGACTCGTTAAACCTATACCAGGGAGGGGAATAAGATTCCATAACCATCGAGCACGATACTAAACTACGGACTCTATACTCGAACGACAGATATCAATAGCTGATCGAAGGTGACAACGAGAAACTACGGACTATATACTTTGGCATAGCAATCACATGAGTAGTAGGATGCGGACGCATCATCTGAACAATCAAGATCCAGTACATGAAGCAAACAGGAGAAGATATACAACAGTAGAATCGAAACGAACGGGAATCAAACAGTGCTCCGAGTTGAACGACAACATCAATCAAATCCCAGTTTCCAGCCGAGTGTTTGGCTTTGGTTTGGGATTCCAGGGCATTCTCTGAGTTGAACGACTTGCTGCAGGACTTGCATAGAAATTTTCCTCTAAGTCAGAACTATCATCTTCATCCTTACTAGATGAATCGGAGATGATAAATCCAGAAACCAGAAAGGGCTAGTCAAGGGAATCAACAATTGAAAACATGTAGAATGACTAGATTTGCTAGTGAATAATTTAACAACACAAGTCAAAAGGATATTAGCCATCCTCTTCAGTTGCTGCAATCTTGTAACCCACAAAGTGGACACTTGTATTCTGCAAACCATGAAATAGTTCCAATTCTTTCTCAAACACCAAATCACTCAGAATCTGAGAACACTTATCAGGAGATAAAGTTCCTAGCACCAGCTTTTCGTTACCAACCCTTACAAATACTCATGCAGTTGTAGTTTTCTGGTTCTCAGCCTTTCCTAGAGAAATCTAGGAAACCCAAGATAACTTTTAATTATAACATAACTTAGAACAACATGATTGGTTAGCATATATAAGATAAAAAAGACTGATCATGGAACCTGCTAAATATGCAAGTATTTGTTATCGTCCGGATTGACCTTTATAGTCTGGCCAGGTCAAACCTCCAAGGCTTAAAAAATTGCAGACCAATCAACAACAGTAATCAGAACTTCCAAGACATAGGGTTTGTTGTTATCTTAGCATAGTATTAAAAATGTGATTATGCATCGATCACATTTAAAAAGAACATCTAAGAAAGACCAAAGAAAACAGAAATCGAAATCGAAAACAGAAATCGAAGAAAGATTAGAGTCGAAGAAACATTGAAAACAGAAATCGAAGAAATCGAAGAAAGATTAGAGTCGAAGAAACATTGAAAACAGAAATCGAAGAAAGATTAGAGTCAGAAATCGAAGAAATATTAGAGTCGAAGAAACATCGAAAACAGGAATCGAAGAAAGATTAGAGGCGAAGAATCATCGAAAACAGAAATCGAAATCCAAGAATGATTAGAGTCAGAAATCGAAATCCAAGAAATATTAGAGTCGAAGAAACATCGAAAACAGAAATCGAAGAAAGATTAGAGTCAGAAAACATCTAAGAAACAAAAATCGAAAACAGAAAATCGAAGGAACATCTAAGAAACATCGAAAACAGAAATCGAAGAAAGATTAGAGTCGAAGAAACATCGAAAACAGAAATGCAACAAAGATTAGTGATCCTGTCAACAAGCGAGACGGGCTCCAACTCGGGTGAGACGATCTGACCAAGACGACCAGGGCTGCGGTAGCGAGCTAATCGGGGTCAAGTTGAAGCGCCCGAGAGCTCGGCCCGGACCGAGAGAGAAATTAGAGAAGAAGAGAGGTTTCAAATGGGGAGAGATCCTTTTTCTTGAAGCTTAAAGGGGGTTTATATAGGGGAGGAAGTAGCCCCCTGTCTTGTCAACAATCTTATCGCATTAAAGACCATCCATCTGACAGCCTGACTTTCTGACAAGTTATGATTATGTCAGAAGTCTTTTCTCATAATGGGAAGATTCGAGAAGATCTTTACTGCTGCTGCGACCCTTCCCCGACTCCGGGTCGGCCACTCTGGGTCGGCGACTCCGGGTCGGCGACTGAGGGTCGGCCACCCTACTGCGGGTCGGCCACTCTGGGTCGGCGACTCCGGGTCGGCCACCCCACTCTGAGGTCGGCGACTCCGGGTCGGCGACTGCGGGTCGGCCACCCTACGGCGGGTCGGCCACCCTACTGCAGGTCGGCCACACTACTGCAGGTCGGCCACCCTGGGTCGGCGACTCCGGGTCGGCCACCCCACTCTAAGGTCGGCGACTCCGGGTCGGCGACTGCGGGTCGACCACCCTACGGCGGGTCGGCCACCCTACTGCAGGTCGGCCGCCCCGGGTCGGCGACTCCGGGTCGACGACTCCAGGTCGGCCACTGCGGGTCGGCCACCCTACTGCGGGTCGGCCACCCTACTGCGGGTCGGACACTCTCGGTCGGCGACTCCGGGTCGGCCACTCTGGGTCGGCGACTCCGGGTCGGCGACTGCGGGTCGGCCACCCTACTGCGGGTCGGCCACTCTGGGTCGGCGACTCCGGGTCGGCCACCCCACTCTGAGGTCGGTGACTCCGGGTCGGCGACTCCACTCTGAGGTCGGCGACTCCGGGTCGGCGACTGCGGGTCGGCCACCTTACGGCGGGTCGGCCACCCTACTGCAGGTCGGCCGCCCTGGGTCGGCGACTCCGGGTCGGTGACTCCGGGTCGACGACTCCAGGTCGGCCACTGCGGGTCGGCCACCCTACTGCGGGTCGGACACTCTCGGTCGGCGACTCCGGGTCGGCCACTCTGGGTCGGCGACTCCAGGTCGGCGACTGCGGGTCGGCCACCCTACTGCGGGTCGGCCACTCTGGGTCGGCGACTCCGGGTCGGCCACCCCACTCTGAGGTCGGCGACTCCGGGTCGACGACTCCACTCTGAGGTCGGCGACTCCGGGTCGGCGACTGCGGGTCGGCCACCCTACGGCGGGTCGGCCACCCTACTGCAGGTCGGCCACTCTGGGTCGGCGACTCCGGGTCGGCTACTGCGGGTCGGCCACTCTGGGTCGGCGAC
Organism: Boesenbergia rotunda; assembly: GCA_024364735.1. Lineage (NCBI taxonomy): Eukaryota > Viridiplantae > Streptophyta > Magnoliopsida > Zingiberales > Zingiberaceae > Boesenbergia > Boesenbergia rotunda. Next base: position 103,587 of record JAGFNQ010006175.1, read on the forward strand.
TCTGGGTCGGCCACCCCACTCCGTTTCAAGTTGCTTCGAATCCTGCTCCTCTTATCCAGATCAGTATCTAGCGCACTAATCCGATACCGAACCCGACCCACTTCGTCTGACCCACACCCAATCCGACCGAGCCCCTAATCAGCTCCAAAAACTTACCCGCCCGGATCACAAGCGTCCCCTTCAAGTCTAGTCGAAGGAGGCGTTAAGTCCGACTGACTAGGCTGCTCGCCCGGTCGGATGTACCCTACTTTCGCACCCCGGTCCTTCCTTACGGTCTCAAGATCGTTATCCTTAAATGCCAAGTCCCCTGTCGAGTCAGCCATCAATGCATCTACCATTTCTGGTGAACCAAACCTCTAGGTACGTTTTTTCTTTTCTGAATTTTGTCTTTTAATTCCCAACCCCGACGCAATGGCTGAGTCGACCTCCTCGGCCGGGTTGTTCGAGTCGGCCGGTCGGGGTCGTCCGGGTTGGTCACAAATAGTAGCCAGTGGGTTGTTTACTGTGAAGAGCCGCCGATTGACCCTTAGCAACATACAGCGCCGGATCCCTTTAACACTCCTTGCTTTAACTCCCCCTCAGCTTTTGTCTAACTGACTAAACTAAATCTCGTGGTTTAACTTATTCTAACCACACTTTCCATCCTAGAATCAGGTTGGAGTGGATCTCCTTTGATAGAAGAACAACCAATCAGAAACTATGGGTTGGAGCGGAGCGGCTGAATGCCGAGAGAGGCGGCTGAGTGCCGAGCGAGGCTGAGTGCCGAGCAGAGCGGCTGAGTGCCGAGCAGAGCTGTTGATTGCCGACCGAGGTGGCTGATTGCCGAGCGGGCGGCTGATTGCCAAGCGGGCAGCTGATTGACGAGCGTGGCTGTTGAGCAGCTGTGTGCCGAGCAGAGCGGCTGATTGCCGAGCGAGGCGGCTGATTGCCGAGCGGGCGGCTGAGTTCCGAGCAGAGCGGATGAGTGCCGAGCGAGGCGACTGAGTGCCGAGCGAGGCTGAGTGCCGAGCAGAGCGGCTGATTGCCGAGCGAGGCGGCTGATTGCCGAGCGGGCGGCTGAGTTCCGAGCAGAGCGGATGAGTGCCAAGCGAGGCTGAGTGCCGAGCAGAGCGGCTGAGTGCCGAGCGAGGCTGAGTGCCGAGCAGAGCGGCTGAGTGCCGAGCGAGGCGGCTGATTGCCGAGCGGGCGGCTGATTGACGAGCGTGGCGACTGATTGACGAGCGTGACTGTTGATCAGCTGTGTGCCGAGCAGAGCGGCTGATTGCCGAGCGAGGCGGCTGATTGCCGAGCGGGCGGCTGAGTTCCGAGCAGAGCGGATGAGTGTCGAGCGAGGCTGAGTGCCGAGCAGAGCGGCTGAGTGCCGAGCGAGGCGGCTGATTGCCGAGCGGGCGGTTGATTGACGAGCGTGGCTGTTGAGCAGCTGAGTGCCGAGCGAGGCGGCTGATTGCCGAGCGGGCGACTGATTGACGAGCGTGGCTGTTGATCAGCTGTGTGCCGAGCAGAGCGGCTGATTGCCGAGCGAGGCGGCTGATTGCCGAGCGGGCGGCTGAGTTCCGAGCAGTGCGGATGAGTGCCGAGCGAGGCTGAGTGCCGAGTAGAGCGGCTGAATGCCGAGCGAGGCGGCTGATTGCCGAGCGGGCGGCTGATTGACGAGCGTGGCTGTTGAGCAGCTGTGTGCCGAGCAGAGCGGCTGATTGCCGAACGAGACGGCTGAGTGGTTAAGGCGTGTGAGCAATCCCCTTTAGAACTTATCGAAGAGCAAGTGTTCTGACGCCGCTCGGGAGACCGTAATGGCGCGTGGGGTGCCCGTCCAGCCTATCGCGAAGTCGACGGTTGTGTGGGAGCAAGCCCAATTCAAATTTGGAGGAGCAACGCCTCAATGCCGCTCGGGAGACCTTAAGGGAGCGTGGGCAGCCACGTCCGGTCTGCCGCGAGGTCGGTAGTTGTGTGGGAGCATGCCCAATTGTAATTTGGAGGAGCAAAGCCTCAATGCCGCTCGGGAGACCTTAAGGGAGCGTGGGCAGCCACGTCCGGTCTGCCGCGAGGTCGGTAGTTGTGTGGGAGCATGCCCAATTTTTATTTGGAGGAGCAAGAGCCTGGACACCGTTTGGCTTACCCTGATTCGAACGTGGAACGCCACGCCCGACCGGGCCCGACCGAACGTGGAACGCCACGCCCGATCGGCGCCGAGTCCGGTGGGTGCGTGGGAGCATGCCCACTTATAACTTGCCTTAGCAAGAGTCTGGACACCGTCTGGCTTACCCTGATTCGAACGTGGAACGCCACGCCCGACCGGGCCCGATCGAACGTGGAACGCCACGCCCGATCGGCGCCGAGTCCGGTGGGTGCGTGGGAGCATGCCCACTTATAACTTGCCTTAGCAAGAGTCTGGACACCGTCTAGCTTACCCTGATTCGAACGTGGAATGCCACGCCAGACCGGGCCCGACCGAACGTGGATCGCCACGCTCGATCGGCGCCGAGTCCGGTGGGTGCGTGGATAAAAATCCACTTATAATTCGCGTTGATGCGAAAGTCTGGACACCGGTCGGCTAACCCTGGTCGTACGTGGGTTGCCACGTCCGACCGGGCCCGACCGAACGTGGAATGCCATGCCAGGTCGGCACCTACTCGGTGGGTGCGTGGATAAAAAATCCACTTATAATTCGCGTTGATGCGAAAGTCTGGACACCGGTCGGCTAACCCTGGTCGTACGTGGGTCGCCACGTCTGACCGGGCCCGACCGGACGTGGAATGCCACGCCAGGTCGGCACCTACTCGGTGGGTGCGTGGGAGCATGCCCACTTATAACTTGCCTCTTGGAGTCTTCTGATGTTTGGAGCATCATTATAATATTTGGATCTTACAATTACAAAAAAGCACTCACACTCTACTCACGATACTGCTTCAGGTGTGTCGCCCTCCAGAGTCTCCCCCACTTTCCCTTAGACATCTTGCAAGTAGTATGCTCCCGACTCCAATTTCTCGATCACCGAGAAAGGTCCTCCTCATCGAGGCTTCAGCTTGCTCACTTCCCCCACTAGTTTAACTCTCTTCCAGACAAGGTCGCCGACCTGGATTCGGAGTGTGACCCTTTGATCGCATCTTTGCTACCTCCTTTGCTGGTAAGCAGTCATTCGGACCGGTGTCCGGTTCTGAACTTCCTTGGTCAGAGCCAGCTCTAGATGCCTCTTCGCCTACTACCACAGCAGATCCGCCTTTGTCCTCTTCGATCAGCGAGGAACTCCAACAACTCACGATCACCGAGCCCACGAAGGAGTAGGCTCCTTTACCGGCGGTGCCTCCGGCGTCGAGCAAGAGCTCGAGGCATCCAGATCGGCCGGATTTCGGTATTGTCGAAAGGAAGTGCTTTGTTAGAGCTAATCCTTTCCCCGTCGAGGTCGATGACCATACTCTTTTCCACTATGATGTGAGCATATCGCCGGAATCAGTATCTAGAGTCACCAATAGAAAAATTATCTCCGAGCTTGTCATGTTGAGCAAGGATAATGCCTTGGGAATGCAAATGCCAACTTATGATGGAAGGAAGAACTTATACACGGCTGATGCTTTTCCTTTTGAGTCAAAGGAGCTCACGGTTTCATTGCCTCAAGAAGTCATTCAAGCCCTTGATATTGTTCTCAGGGAGTCTCCTTATGTCAGGAATACTTCAGTAGGACGTTCTTTTGAAGAATACAAACTTTCGAACAGACCCCTCTACGAGTCTGCCGAACCAACGCTGAGTGGGACCTGGCTGGGTGGTCAGGAACGCTCGGCACGTGATACTATCCGTGTATTGATGCAGCAAGACTTCCTTCTCAGACATCATCAGGTATTCCTTTGGATCTGTAGCTTCTTCATATTCCAGAATGGACAAGAGCCGGAAATGCCTGGCGACTGGCACTTGCCGAGCTTGACAAGAGAAGGAGAATCCAGGGAGTTCGGCTAGAGCCTGGATAATTGGAACTTTCCCTCTGTCGTTTCCTGATTGGCTGGAAAATACTTCCACTGGGTCGTACTGTCCCGCACCCTCAGACGGGCCGAAGAGCGCTCGATGGAAGTAGGGACTACCACCTGGGCGAACTTCACCTCCTATGCCAGCATGAGCAACTGCCTCGGATGGGCCTTCCTGGGTCAGGCGGCCAGCAGTCTTCTGCTCGGCTGCCAATCTTCGAGCCTTGGCATCTACCAGCAACTCCGGGTCTTCTTGTGAGAAAGTGACGATCACCCTATTGGAGTCGCTCATCTTCGCTTATCGATCAGGTTGAATTCCCACAGACGGCGCCAAATTTGATCCTGTCAACAAGCGAGACGGGCTCCAACTCGGGTGAGACGATCTGACCAAGACGACCAGGGCTGCGGTAGCGAGCTAATCGCCCGAGAGCTCGGCCCGGACCGAGAGAGAAATTAGAGAAGAAGAGAGGTTTCAAATGGGGAGAGATCCTTTTTCTTGAAGCTTAAAGGGGGTTTATATAGGGGAGGAAGCAGCCCCCTGTCTTGTCAACAATCTTATCGCATTAAAGACCATCCATCTGACAGCCTGACTTTCTGACAAGTTATGATTATGTCAGAAGTCTTTTCTCATAATGGGAAGATTCGAGAAGATCTTTACTGCTGCTGCGACCCTTCCCCGACTCCGGGTCGGCCACTCTGGGTCGGCGACTCCGGGTCGGCGACTGAGGGTTGGCCACCCTACTGCGGGTCGGCCACTCTGGGTCGGCGACTCCGGGTCGGCCACCCCACTCTGAGGTCGGCGACTCCGGGTCGGCGACTGCGGGTCGGCCACCCTACGGCGGGTCGGCCACCCTACTGCAGGTCGGCCACACTACTGCAGGTCGGCCACCCTGGGTCGGCGACTCCGGGTCGGCCACCCCACTCTAAGGTCGGCGACTCCGGGTCGGCGACTGCGGGTCGACCACCCTACGGCGGGTCGGCCACCCTACTGCAGGTCGGCCGCCCTGGGTCGGCGACTCCGGGTCGGTGACTCCGGGTCGACGACTCCAGGTCGGCCACTGCGGGTCGGCCACCCTACTGCGGGTCGGACACTCTCGGTCGGCGACTCCGGGTCGGCCACTCTGGGTCGGCGACTCCGGGTCGGCGACTGCGGGTCGGCCACCCTACTGCGGGTCGGCCACTCTGGGTCGGCGACTCCGGGTCGGCCACCCCACTCTGAGGTCGGCGACTCCGGGTCGGCGACTCCACTCTGAGGTCGGCGACTCCGGGTCGGCGACTGCGGGTCGGCCACCTTACGGCGGGTCGGCCACCCTACTGCAGGTCGGCCGCCCTGGGTCGGCGACTCCGGGTCGGTGACTCCGGGTCGACGACTCCAGGTCGGCCACTGCGGGTCGGCCACCCTACTGCAGGTCGGCCACCCTACTGCGGGTCGGACACTCTCGGTCGGCGACTCCGGGTCGGCCACTCTGGGTCGGCGACTCCGGGTCGGCGACTGCGGGTCGGCCACCCTACTGCGGGTCGGCCACTCTGGGTCGGCGACTCCGGGTCGGCCACCCCACTCTGAGGTCGGCGACTCCGGGTCGGCGACTCCACTCTGAGGTCGGCGACTCCGGGTCGGCGACTGCGGGTCGGCCACCCTACGGCGGGTCGGCCACCCTACTGCAGGTCGGCCACTCTGGGTCGGCGACTCCGGGTCGGCTACTGCGGGTCGGCCACTCTGGGTCGGCGACTCTGGATCGGCCACCCCACTCCGTTTCAAGTGCTTCGAATCCTGCTCCTCTTATCCAGATCAGTATCTAGCGCACTAATCCGATACCGAATCCGACCCACTTCGTCTGACCCACACTCAATCCGATCGAGCCCCTAATTAATTCCAAAAACTTACCCGCCCGGATCAATTAGAGTCAGAAATCGAAATCGAAAAAAGATTAGAGTCGAAGAAATCGAAAAAAGATTAGAGTCGAAGAAACATCGAAAACAGAAATGCAAGAAAGATTAGAGTCAGAAATCGAAATCGAAAAAAAGATTAGAATCGAAGAAACATCGAAAACAGAAATCGAAGAAAGATCAGAGTGAGTGAGGAAATGCATATCCCAAAACTCATTTGGCGATAGAGCGGAGGCGAAGACACAAAACGCACCCACAGCAGCGGCAGTGACAGGTTTATGTCGCATGGGGCTTTATTTACAGAGGTTGTTTGAAACAAGACGTCATAATATTAAGATCCGAAAATATTAATGAGGTGATATATCACTGGCATGGCAGGGCATGGCCTGGCCAAATTGACAGTTCGACACAGACGGCGCTATGACCTACGAAAATCATCGTTTGGAGGTTTAGAGCTACTCTCGTAGCCATTTGCACAGCTGCCCATCAGGTTCACCTCACTGAGACTCACACTGACAAAAGTGCCCAAAATCATGTGCCTAACCCAATTCCGTTCAACTGAATACCCATCTCAGTTCGATGACTTAAACCAACCTCTCATCTGGTAACTAGAGGCCAATCAAATCAACCCTCATGCTGGGTAAGACGGGGACTCCACCTCAATATCAATTCAATAAAACACTTCCTATAAACAGGCCTCACTGCTAATAAGATAATAGAAATAAAATTAAACTTGGAAGATACAATGATCCAGATAGAAGTTTGAACTCCAGCTCAGAGACTTGCGTAGTCGAGACACTAGTGTGTGCCCACGCCAACGAGCTTAGGCAAATGCAATAGAAAATGTATAGTGAGTAAAGGTGCTTCTTATGATTTTTTTTTTCTAAAAAAAATTATATGACTGATTCGGCCCAAAAAAATACATACAGGGATACCAAAAAATCCATCAACTTCACTACCTTTGCCCACCAAAACCAGCTTATAGCAAGAATCAGCTAGAAACATCCATAAAAGAACCCTAAGACGCCGTTGATCCGGTCGGGCCGCTCCGCCGGGTCGAGTAAGGTGGCCCGGGAAGCGCCTCAATAGGAGGCTATGTGAGGCTTAGAATGGTCCGAGGGCCGCACGGTCGGGCCGCTCCGCCGAGTCGAGTAAGGTGGTCCGGGAAGCGCCTCAATGGGAGGAGGCTATGTGAGGACCTCAGAATGGTCCGAGGGCCGCACGGTCGGGCCGCCCAGCCGTATGGGGAGCCACCCAGACCGCTCAGGTACTGACTCCTGGTCGGGAGCTCCCACTCGTCAACTCGGCAGTTGGTCACCCGGGATTACCTCGCCTGGCTTGCCCTGCCGATCGTGCGCTGGGCGTGCTCAGAAACCCGTCGTGGCCGATATATCTCACTCGGTCACTCGGCAGTCGGTCACCCGGGCTCACCCCGTCTGGCTTGCCCGGCCGATCGGCGCCAGGGTCGCTCAGGGGCTCGCTCGTCCACTCGACAGTCGGTCACCCAGGCTCACTCCGTCTGGCTTGCCCTGCCGATCGGGAACTGGGTGCGCTTATAAACCCGTCGTGGCCGGTATATCTCGCTCGGTCACTCAGCAGTCGGTCACCCCGGCTCACCCCGTCTGGGTTGCCCAGCCGATCGGGCGTCAAGGGCGCGCAGGGGCGCGCTCGTCCACTCGGCAATCGGTCACCCGGGCTCACTCCGTCTGGGTTGCCCTGCCGATCGGGGCGCTGGGTGCGCTCAGAGACCCGTCATGGCCGGTATATCTCGCTCTTCCACTCGGCAGTCGGTCGCCCGGGCTCACTTCGTCTGGCTTGCCCTGCCGATCGGACGCTGGGTGCGCTCAGAGACCCATCATGGCCGATATATCTCGCTCGTCCACTAGGCAGTCGGTCACCCGGGTTCACCCCGTGTGGGTCGCCCTGCCAATCGGATGCTAGGTGCCCTCAGGGACGCCCTGGTCGGGATATCCCGTTAGGAACTTAGCTGTCGGTTACTCGTGCTTGCCCTGGGTAATGGGTAACCCACCACGTTGAGAGACGCCCAACATGATCGGTGTCAAGCAAGACCCTGTTGCATTCTATTTCTGATTAGCTAGCCGGGAATCATGGGCCAGATTAAGGGTAGACTCAAGAGAAGCCTGCTCCCATAATTAAGGACATTTATTAAAAACAAGACACCACGAAGCACGAATAAACAGGCCACACCCGATTCATTATGTGGAAAAGATAGTAATCGTGGACATCCTCTCTTAACCACAGCGCACCCGTACCTTAAGATCCACTGAGGGACACATAAGACAAGTGAAAGACCCGAAAGACAATTTGGCGGCTCAATATACGCCTAGGGAAAGTGCATTCAAAAGATCGTGGCATTTATGAAGACAGCTGGCAGGTCCCCTCATCCCCCTTTCTTCTTGGTCCTATATAAAGACCCCTTCTAGCACGGGAGAGGGGATTGGGAACATTGCATATCTTCGCGCGATTTCTCTACTCACTCCTCACAACACCTCCGCTTGGGCCAAATCTTTCCCACTTACCGACAGGATCAGCCGTCAAAAGCCCCATCCTCGAAACCCAACGAAGTTGAAATTCCATTCATGGAAGCCCATACCTAGGTCGCAGTCGGCCGGGTTGAGCTCGACGCGAACTGCGGCGCAGTTAGGTTCACGACGGAAGTAAGCGGCGAGAGATCCTCTGTCCCGGGACAGAGGCCTGTCCCGGGCTTGATCTCGCCGGCGAGTCGTCCGATCGACGATCGGACACCGTCAATAATTTTTGATCGTCGTTCCGAATAAAATGATATCCTTGGAGAATGATGAATCGGTCGGAATCGTCGTATTACAATCTCGTCGGATTTCGACGGTGAATACGACACATCACAATTGCGGCGTTACCCGACAGGTTCACCATACCCCCCAGGGTATAGTTTTGTTTGGGGCGGCGGCCGGAGGCCACCGGTATTGTCCGATCGACGATCGGACAACTCGCCGACGATCGCCGGCGAGTTGGGACACGGGGACAGGGGGATTCTCGGGACAGAGGATCCCCCCTCGGAAGTAAGCTTCCTTCTCCTCCGGACGGTATCTTTTCGACGCGGGTGCTCGGTTCGACTCCGGCGATTCGAGAGGGTGCTTCGACGCCATGGGAAGACACAATAGCCCCGGTCCGCGATCGATTGCGAAACTGAGGTCTCGCCGATTCGATTTTGGAAATCTCAATGAATAAATAAACAATAAACGGAGAAATGGACCGGGCCACGGGTTTATTGCTCCATTTTACGAAAAGACCGTTACTTTTTCAATTGTTGAATGTAGCACAAAATTTACCATTTTAATCAACCATAAACTTATAAAAATAAAAATTTTATAACAAATTTATAGCCGAGATAAATTACTTGGTATAAATTTAATGTCCACTACTAAAAATAAAATAAAATTTTATCTGATAAATTTTTAATATTTAAGAATCTCAATTAAAATCTAAATATTTATGTATCCCGTGATAAGATAGATGGGCTACTACGCCTCCTATGCAAAAATAATTATGTATTATTTACATATCTATGATAGTTGTAATAAATTAAATATCAATTATCTCTTTAAAAATATATTTAAAAAAATCTATGCAATATCCGTTATGAAATGTCCGATACATAATAAATAAGAAGCTATAAGACTTAACTCCAGCATAATTATTTTGGTACGACAACCACATGAGTAGCAGGGGAGGGTGCATTCGTATCCCTTGACATTTAAAACTATATTTAAAATTTTTCACAACTACTTTAATTGATTAAAGTCGTTGAATAATTAAAATTCATCGTATATTTAAAAAGTCCGTGACATAAATTATTCATTCGTACTAATTTTACGAGAAAATCTTAACGTAGAAAGTTAATTATTATATTTTAAAAATAAAATATATAATTTTAAATAAATAAATTAAATCATAGAATACAAAATAAGAAGACTAAATTAAAATTAAATCATGCTCGAAATAAATCTAACATAAAGGTGCGAAGATAAAGATTATATTGGTTCAAATCAGACAGGATCGATTTGGAGTTGATTTAGTCAAATTATGGTCGAATCTAATTTATGTAAGTATTTCAGAAAATTTTGATATTGATCTACCAAGTTAGATTAGATCATATGTATCAAACTGAGATTGATTTGGTTAAATTATAATCGAACCAAATTTATGTAAAAACTAAATTTATATAAATACCCGGAGAGTTTTAATATTAATCAACCGAATTAAATTGTATCTAAGTTTTGATGCAACCGAATTAAATTGTATCTAAGTTTTGATGCAGATCAACTTATATTACTGTTTAAAATTTTCAAAAATCATTCCTCTTGATAAAAAAATCATCCCTCCCGACCAATAATCCTGCCTACGCCACTAGATATAGCTCATACTTTTAGGCACTTAACATTTTTCATTACCGTTAATGTCTCTGTGAACATAATAGCTAAATAATCCCAGCGTGATAATAGAGTGGTCATAATGTCGGGGGATAGCCATTGGACTTCAACATCCCCATTGTTTTGCACGTTGGGATTATCGCTCTACAATTTTTTTTGCTGATGAGAGTTTCTGATCTCTGAATTCTACGGATGATTTTAAATGAATTGTTCAGCAAATTTGAATATTTGAATATTTTGAACCTTCAACTCAGAGAATGCTCTCGAATAACATACCAAAGCAACACAACCTGCTGGAATTTGAGATTGAAGATTGATTGTCTCCTTATTTTGAACTTGCTTTTAGACTTACTATGTTTCAGTGTTGTTGACTTTGAGCATCGCTCTAAGATTTTATTGTTGATTTTGAATTTTAAAATATGTGTTTTTGGAAGGAGCCACGCACCCGCTTCATAGCCTGATCAGTCACGTGACCGATCAGGACATAGCCTGATCGGTCTTGTGACCGATCAGGACATATCCTGATCGGTCACTGACCGATCAGGTGGTGCGCAGATCAGGAGTTGCGTGGATGCGCAGGAGCGCAAGTCGCGACTCCTCACAAGCCGTGACTCGTCGCGAAGAGGCATCCATTTTGCCTCTTCGGATCTATAAAAGGAGAGGAAGAAGGCAGAGCAACTCACTCACTTCTCTCTTCTCTTCTGCTCTTTTCTTTGAGCGAGATCCTCTGCTCCTTTCTCTGAGCATTTCTCTTCGCCTTCTTCGGTTTTCGGTCGGTTGGTCTTGAGGCTTCGTCTAGTGCGATCTGAGGTTGAGTCCGAAGGCAGCGTTCGTCTTAGAGTGCACCTACGAACGTCGCGAGGTTGTCGGATCTTGGGAGGGTTTTGTCAGGAGCCTTTGCACCATAGGGCGGCAATCAATTCTCTAAGGGCAGTCGGCACGCCGGCGCTTCAACCGGATAACGATTTCTAAACTCTGCACTTTTCTTATCAGATTCCTGCATCTATATTTTATTATCTACTGCTTTGGTGCATTTTACATTTTGTTGTACAATTTCTTACAATCTTAGAGAATTGAGTTTGTGCCTAAGTAGACATGATAAATATAAGAACGTCGGGGTCTGATGAGGCTAGCGCCAAACCCGAGAGGTTCTCTGGGCAGAACTTCAAACGTTGGCAACAACGGATGAATTTCTGGCTTACTACGCTGGGGCTATTCTCCGTTATAGAATCGGATCCTCCTTCACCTAATGAAGAAGAACCTGCCCGGAGTGCTGCTACCGAGAGGTTTAAACAGAGGGATTATCTCTGTCATGGGAGAATCCTGTCTGCCCTCTCGGACGCACTCTTTGATGTGTACTGCTCTACAATCTCGGCCAAAGAGTTATGGAGATTTTTGGATAAAAAATATAACTTCGAGGACTCTGGTTTAGAGAAGTACACCGTGGGGAAGTTCTTAAACTTCAAAATGGTTGAGGGTAAATCTGTCATTGAGCAGACCTATGAATTTCAAATTCTAATTCACGGTCTTGCTGAAGGAGATATGTCGATACCCGAAAAACTTCAAGTTTTGTCTATCATCGAGAAGTTGCCTCCAAGTTGGGAAGATTTTGGCATGACACTTAAACACAGGAGAGGTAAAATCTCTCTTGAAGATTTAATGATTGTCTTAAATATCAAGGAAGAACATCGGAAGCAACATAAGGATGATGATAAGGGAATGCCTATGGATTTTGCTCCAAAGGCAAATGTGGTGGTCTCCTCTGACAAGAATAAGTTCAAAAATCAGAAAATGAACAACAAAATAAAACCCAAACCAAAGGTTCAAAAGAAGAATGGAGTTAAGACTTGCTGGGCTTGTGGGCAAACCGGACATTTTGCCAGGTTCTGTCCTGACCGAAAGGACAAGAAGAAGAACCAAGGCAACATGCCAAACAACAAGGCACAGGTCAATGTTGTGACCAGCACCAGCAATGGGTTTGTTTCCTTTAACCCCGAACTAAATTTGATTTATCAACCCAATGAGTGGTTGGTTGATACAGGTGCTAATGTGCACTGTTGTGCTGATCGCTCTGCCTTCCTTACTTATCAGGTAATTGAAGGCACTTCCGTAACCTTGGGGAACCATTCTGCAGCCAGGGTGTTTGGGATAGGACGAGTTGACTTGAGGTTTACCTCAGGAAAGATCCTGTCACTGCATGAGGTGCATCATGTTCCAGCGGTCCGACGAAATTTGATTAGCGGGTCAAAGTTAGTTCGTGCTGGTTATGAGTTAAACTTCAAATGTAATATAGTTGTATTGTTACATTTATGAACCTTTATTGGAAAAGGTTACCTTAATGAAGGTTTATTTAAACTCAATGCTGAAAATGTTGTTTCAAATAAATCCAGTGATATTGATTGTTCTTATAACATTGAGTCTTATGATGTGTGGCATGATAGATTAGGACATGTTAATTTTCAAACTATTAAAAGAATGATGAATCTTGACATGATCCCTAAGCATGCCATAAATGATAAGAAAAAATGTGAAATTTGTGTGCAATATAAACAACCCTGTAAACCCTTCAAATCAGTCGATAGAAATTCTAAAATTTTAGAATTAATACATACTGACTGTTGTGAGTTTAACGGAATGATAACGAGAGACCATAAAAGGTATTTTATTACCTTCATTGATGATTACTCTCGTTATTGTTATGTTTATTTGCTAAAAACTAAAGATGAAGCTTTAGATAAATTTATGATCTTTAAATCTGAAGCTGAAAATCAAACAACCCAAACCATTAAGAGGATAAGGTCTGATAGGGGTGGAGAGTTTACCTCAAACCTGTTTCAAAAATTCTATCAAGATTCAGAGATAATTCATGAGGTCACTGCTCCATATAGTCCTCAATCTAATGGTGTAGCAGAACGCAAAAATCGAACCCTTGAAGATATGATTAATTCCATGTTAGGCAGTTCTGGGTTACCCAACTTCTTGTGGGGGGAAGCTCTATACACTGCTTGTCATGTGTTAAATAGAGTACCAATGAAGTCAAGGGATAAAAGGCCATATGAGCTTTGGAAAGGTCGAAGGACAAGTCTGAAATACCTTAAAGTGTGGGGGTACCTTGCAAAGGTACTAGTACCTGAACATAAAAGGAAAAAACTTGGTCCAAAGACTGTAGATGGTGTCTACTTAGGTTATGCTCAAAATAGTTTTGCATATAGGTTTCTGATTATTAAATCAGAAATTTCTGGAATAGATGTAAACACTATTGTAGAGCTTCGTGATGCTACATTCTTTGAGGATATATTTCCTATGAAGACTAGAATATCTCAGTCTATTTCTAGTACTCCAACTAGAGAAGATACCGCCTCCATAGAGGTCCCATTATCCTTAATGGGTGTACCTTCCTCAAGTCACTCTAGATTGGATGAATCTAGTGAGTGTACAGAATTGAGAAGGAGCAAGAGGCAACATGTGTCTAAAGAATTAGGCCAAGACTTTATCACCTATAATATAGAGGGTGACCCTGTGACATATAGAGATGCTATGGCTTCTTCTGAAGCTAAGTCCTGGAAAGAAGCTATTAAAAATGAAATGGACTCTATTATCCCTAATGCCACTTGGGAGTTAGTAGATTTGCCTCCTGGTTGCACCACCATTGGATGTAAATGGGTATTTAAGAGGAAATTAAAACCTGATGGGTCAGTAGATAAGTTCAAAGCCCGCTTGGTTGCTAAGGGATTCAAACAAAAGGAAGGGATTGACTATTTTGACACTTATTCCCCTGTTGCTTGAATTACTACAATCCGAGTGTTGATAGCACTGGCATCCATATATCATCTTGAGGTCCATCAAATGGATGTCAAAACGGCATTTCTTAATGGAGATCTTGAAGAAGAGATATATATGGATCAACCAGAGGGATATGTAGTTTCTGGAAGTGAGAATAAGGTCTGTAAGTTAGCAAAATCCCTTTATGGTTTGAAGCAAGCCCCAAAGCAATGGCACGAAAAATTTGATAGAGTTATGCTATCATTTGGCTTTGAAATTAATGACTCTGATAAATGCGTTTATACTAAAATGAAAGGTGATAAATATATCATTTTATGTTTATATGCAGATGATATTTTAATTTTTGGATCTAACCTTTCAATTATTAACGAGACCAAGGCTTTCTTAAGTGGTAAGTTTGATATGAAGGATATGGGTTGTGCTGATATGATTTTAGGGCTGAAGTTGACTCGCTTAACTGATGGAATAGCAATTTCTCAGGCACACTATGTTGAGAAAGTGTTAGAGAAATATGGCTATAGCCACATAAAATCTGTAGTCACACCCTATGATCCTTCAAAGACTCTCCACAAGAATAAGAGTGGCGTGGCTGTGTCTCAATTAAGATATTCCCAAATAATTGGTAGTCTAATATATTTGGTAAATTGCTCTAGACCTGATATTTCGTTTGCTATAACCAAATTGAGCAGGTTTACCAGCTGTCCAGACAGAACACATTGGGATGCATTAGACAGAGTACTCAGATACTTAAAGGGTACTATATCCTTGGGCTTGTGCTATGGGAGGTTCCCTGAAGTCCTGGAGGGATATAGTGATGCCAGCTGGATAGCTGACACTGCTGAGTGTAAAGGCGTTACTGGCTATGTTTTTACACTTGGAGGCGGTGGGATTGCTTGGAGGTCTGTCAAACAGACGATCATATCACGTTCTACATCTGAGGCAGAATTGTGTGCTTTGGATACCACAGTAACTGAAGCTGATTGGCTTAAGGGTCTTCTCACTGAGATTCTCTTGATTATAAAGCCAATACCTCCTATTTCAGTGAACTGTGATAACCAAACAACAATAGCTCAGATTAGAAGCTCCAAGTATAACCAGAAACAGAAGAGACATGTACGAATAAGATTGAAGTCTGTTCATGAGTTAGTATCTCAAGGAGTGGTGTCTTTGGACTTTGTAAGTTCAAAGGATAATATTGCTGATCCACTCACAAAAGGACTTGATTCTGAGAAAATCAAGAGATCCAGTAAGGGAATGGGACTGAGGCCTATTCTGGTGTCATCTATAGCGGCAACCCAACCTATCTGATTGGAGATCCCAAGAAGTAGGTTCAATGTGGTATAAACAAGCTATAAGGGTGAACCATAAGCATAACTTGATTGAGATGTAATCTCAAAGTCTCTTCCCTGGATAGATGCTTGACTGCTAGTAAGGATGAGCTTAAGGCTCTTAATGAGTTCAAGGTCTTTATGACAGGATGCTTGCAGTACATCCTTGGAGAACTCACCTATGTAAGTGTAACTGTGAGGCCGCAGTGTGGGGGGTCTAGGCAACTCTCCTTAACACTTATGAAACAAGATTCGGTGGCATGGCCGTAATGCACCAACCCAGAAGGATTCAACCGTCGCCTGTGATGAGTTGTTGTCAATTGATTTTCACATACTAAAGGTTTAAGTTCAAGACTTAGTTCACTTCAAACCTGTGTGAATAAAATTGGTTTACTTAGGTGAAAATTCAAATCGGAAGGTATTTTCACTGAAAGCTCATTACAACAAAGCCTCAGGACCTGTTTTTATTTTTCCAAAAATATTTTGAAATTTGTGGGGGATTGATGATTTTGAATTTCAAAATATGTGTTTTTGGAAGGAGCCACGCACCCGCTTCATAGCCTGATCGGTCACAGTGACCGATCAGGCTATAGCCTGATCGATCTTGTGACCGATCAGGACATATCCTGATCGGTCACTGACCGATCAGGTGGTGCGCGGATCAAGAGTTGCGTGGATGCGCAGGAGCGCAAGTCGCGACTCCTCACAAGCCGTGACTCCTCGTCGCGAAGAGGCATCCATTTTGCCTCTTCGGATCTATAAAAGGAGAGGAAGAAGGCAGAGCAACTCACTCACTTCTCTCTTCTCTTCTGCTCTTTTCTTTGAGCGAGATCCTCTGCTCCTTTCTCTGAGCATTTCTCTTCGTCTTCTTCGGTTTTCGGTCGGTTGGTCTTGAGTCTTCGTCTAGTGCGATCTGAGGTTGAGTCCGAAGGCAGCGTTCGTCTTGGAGTGCACCTACAAACGTCGCGAGGTTGTCGGATCTTGGGAGGGTTTTGCCAGGAGCCTTTGCACCATAGGGCGGCAATCAATTCTCTAAGGGCAGTCGGCACGCCGACGCTTCAACCGGATAACGATTTCTAAACTCTGCACTTTTCTTATCAGATTCCTGCATCTATATTTTATTGTCTACTGCTTTGGTGCATTTTACATTTTGTTGTACAATTTCTTACATTTATTTGCTCATGGGAGTTAGTCTGATCTCTGAATTCTGTGGATGATTTTAAATGAATTGTTCAACAAGTTTTAGAACAATTTTTGATGAAAATTTTTATTTGGAAACAATTTATCGAACCAAATTCATTATTATTTAAATTATATATTTGAATATTTGAAAATTTTGAAAATAAAATCTTAATAAGTTTGACATGTGTTCCGGAAGCTAACAGAGTGGACGATGAGTCACCAGATCATAGCCCAGGGATTAGTCACACGGGGAGAACGCCGACGCCTGCGAAGTTAACACGAGCGTAAGCAAGGGTACACTGAAAGGAGTTCCGGTGGAGCCCTCTCCGACGCTCAAGTCAGAAATCTCTTAGGGAAGAGAGTAATGCGGCCAAGTATTCGAGTGTAGGGAAAAAACTTACCTTCGGTGTAACACCCGAAAATTCTCGAAACTAATTTTAGAAATATCTTAGAATTTATTCCGAATTTATGGATATTTTTAATAGAATTTTTCCATGGACTAAAAGGGCAAAAATAGGATATGCAAAATAAATAGCTTAGGAGGGATTCGAACCCGAAACCCTTAGGGAAGGGGAGAGCCTTACCAGTTAGCCTGTTTCATTTTGTTGAAATAGAATAGGGGGAAAAATAGATAAGGTTAAGTTAGTTAAATTTTTCCCATAAGTATAAAAGAGAGAGTTACGGGATTTAGGTTTAATTTTATCTCAAAACTCCTCGCCGACGCCCTTCCCTCACGCCTGCGACCTTCCTCTCTGTTGGATCGAGAAATACGATAGAGGGGGGGGGTGAATATCGTAAAATAATTTTTCGGATGGATAAGAGAATACGCAGCGGAAAATTAAATCATAAACAAACACAACGCTAACTCAGTGATTTACTTGGTTCGGAGTCGCGGTCGGCTCCTACTCCAAGGCCCACGGTCGTTGACCGTTTACTGCGAGCAATACTATAATCGCGCAAGAGAATTACAAAGAATAGTATAGTTTACAGTGCAGTAATGAAAACAGAGTTACTCTTCGTGATCGACGCCCGGTCTGGATCGTACTTCGGTGCGGAGGGTCATCGTCGGCGCTTGAATCTCGAGATGAAAGGTTTTCGGGGCAGAGCGCTTGAGTCGAAGAGCGTAGAAGTGTTTGAAAGTTGTTGTTGGAAGCCTTGGGGGTCGAGGCCTTTTTATACTAGTGCTGGGGGCGCCCTGGACGTCGGGGGCACCCTCAACGTGGCCTACGATCCGCTCCTGTCTCGGTCAGCCTTTATCCCGCTCGACTCGGGCTAAGGTTTGACTGAGGGGGCGCCCTGGTTGACTTGGTCCGCTGGCTTCTCGCTGGGTGAGCGTTTATCCGCTTCGCTGTCTTGAACTGGGGGCGCCCTGGGCACTGGGGGCGCCCTGGGCGCAGAGGGCGCCCTGGACACAGAGGGCGCCTTTGCCCAGTGAGTCTTTGACGTGAATTTGCATTTCCTTGATTTGCCTTGGCCTTGGGGGCGCCCGGGACCTCCGGGGCGCCCTACTCAGCAGTTGCCTCACTCCTTTGAGGCGTTCTGAGCTGCAGAGACTCGTTCCTTTGGTCCTGTATCCAGGGTTAGTTGCAAATACAATAAAGCATAAAAATGGGTTAGATTATACAGCCTTAGCTGTCTTGGTTCTGACTTTGGGTCTCCAAAATAGAGCCTTAGGTCGAACCGACGCCTACTGTTCCCTCGACGGGGAACGCGTCCTCACCTACTCCTCTCAGGAGAGTTACCTTTTGCCAACCGGCTCCTCCGGTTGGACTTTTGCCCAGCAGTCCTTCGCCAAATCTTTGGTACCAAGCTATCTTTCGCCCGGTGCCTAGTAGTCCTTCGCTAGGTCTTCGTATCCTAGCAGCCCTTCGCTAGGAGCCTAGCAATCCTTCGCTAGGACTTTGTATCCTGGCAGTCCTTCGCCAGGTGCCTAGCAACCCTTTGCTAGGACTTTGATCTGCACACTCAAAAAGCATGTTAGATAAACATTAAACCTTAACTTTTGAACCCATTCCCATTATCAAAACATAGGTTCGACTTGGGTGCTGCCTGCACCAACAATCTCCCCCTTTTTGATTTATGGCAACCTAGTTCAAAAAGTTAAGTTAATCAAGAGTACGGGTAGTAAGACTACCTAAGTTTGATTCCTCCCCCTGGAAGAAATCTCCCCCTGATTTTTTTAATAGTTTGCGGGGTTGAAAAAGGTTTCAAAAGAAATTTTATTACTTAGCATGAGTCATGAAAGAAGTCCTTTTAAGTTAGAAGATGTAGAACTTTTCATGAGAATATTTGGAGTTGGAAAATTTTGATGAGAATGTTTGAATTTATACTCAGAAGACTTTCTTCCAACTAGTATAGTAATTTTTCAAAAAAAACCTTTTGAAAATAGGTAAAGTTGTTTTTCGAAAATAACTTAAGTTAATTTTCAAAAAGACATTCACTTTGCAAAATAGGTAAAGTTAATGTTTACTTACTTTGAAAAGCAAGTAAGTAATTTTTCGAAAAAACATTTAACTTTTTGAAAGGAAATTTAAAAGACACAAATGAAAGAAAACTTTGAAATGATATTGTCCTTTTCTCTCCTTTCCAATCTCTCCCCCATTTGCATATATCAAAAAGAAATTGCAGAAAGAGAAAGGAAAAGGAATGCATTGACTGAGGTAAAGTGCTGCACCAAACCAATTCAAGATCTAACTGGACCAAATTTGTTTGATTTTTCCTTTTTGGGTCCTGTCTAACCTAGTTAGCTACTTACCAACTGTTATAAACAGTGGCTTTCGGTAGGGTTAGTCAAGTTAAGTGAACTGTTCAGGTTAGATTTTCTAAACTTGACACTTAACCTGATTACTGTATATTGGTATTTAGTGCCCCAATTACTGCCGATGCACTGACTTAAAGCATCTTGAATTAAGGCAAAGACCTAAGCATCTCAACCCATTCTAGGTTGTCACTCAAAAGTACCCTAAGGTGCTTGTGAGATGCTGGCTTCTAGATCTATAGGTGCATGCAGTTCTAGGGTTAGGGCCTAGGCTAAGTCCATTTGCGAAAAAGACCCTAGTTTTGAAAGGGGTGGTTTTTGTAAAGAAAACTAAGTTGAAAATAATTTTTCAAACAAAATGAATGATTTTTTAAGTAATAACTGAAAAAAATAGAAATAGTTTTCAGGAAATTAGAAGTAGAACAAGTCTATTCTACCAAGCATAATCCTAACTGCCTTCTTAGTGAGCTGAACTCAGACTCAAATAGGGGTTTGGTGAATATGTCAGCTAAGTTAGATTTGGATTCCACATGTTTAAGGACTATTTCACCCCTGGCTATATGATCTCTTACAAAGTGGTGTTTGACTTCTATGTGTTTAGTGTTGGATTGGGTTTTTGGTTAGATTAATTGAGCTTATGTTATCAATGAAGACTTGGGTTTGATTGTAATCAAGCTGGAAGTCCTTAAGAGTGTGCATCATCTATAAGAGTTGTGCTACACACTCTCCTAAAGCAACATATTCAGCTTCAGTTGTGGATAGAGCTACACAGTGTTGCTTTCTACTGCACCAACTTACTAAACTGTTTCCTAAGAGTTGGCAGCTTCCACTTGTACTTTTTCTATCTAGCTTACAACCAGCATAGTCAAAGTCAGAATATCCTGTCAGTTTAAAAGTTGAAGTCCTAGGATACTAGATCCCTACATTTAGGGTGCCCTTAATGTATCTTAGTATTCTTTTTAGGGCTGCTAAGTGCATTTTCTTAGCACAGGTTTGGTACCTAGCACACATTCCTACAGAGAAAAGGATATCAGGTCTGCTGGTTGTAAGATACAGTAGACTACCAATCATGCTCCTATAAAGTTTAAGGTCTACTGGTTTACCATCAGGGTCACTATCTATTTTAACGTTTGTGGCCATTGGGGTACTTATGCTTTTGGAGTTATCCATTTTGAATTTCTTTATTAGCTCCTTAGCATATTTGGATTGATGGACATAGTTTCCATCCCTAGTTTGCTTAATTTGTAACCCTAGAAAGAAGTTGAGCTCACCAACTAAGCTCATTTCAAATTCATTTTCCATTATTTTAACAAATTCTTTTAGGAAATGTGAGTTGGTGGATCCAAAGATTATATCATCGACGTAGATTTGTGCAATGAAGATGTCCTTTTCTAAGGTCTTAATAAATAGAGTTGAGTCAATTTGTCCTTGTTTAAATTCTTTAGATATTAGGTAGGTTGACAAACATTCATACCAGGCCCTAGGTGCTTGTTTGAGTCCATACAGGGCTTTAGTGAGCTTGTAAACATGGTCAGGTTTTTTTAAGCCCTCAAAACCAGGGGGTTGTCCTACATAGACTTCTTCCTTAAGGAATCCATTTAAAAAGGCTGATTTTACATCCATTTGGTAGAGTTTAAACCCTCTATGAGATGCAAATGCTAATAACATCCTAATGGACTCAAGTCTAGCTACTAGGGCATAGGTTTCATCATAATCTAACCCTTCTACTTGACTGAACCCTTTGGCTACTAAGCGGGCTTTATTTCTTACTATTTCTCCTTGATCACTTAGCTTATTCCTGAACACCCACTTAGTGTCAATAATGGATTTGCCTTCAGGTTTAGGCACTAGTTCCCAGACTTGGTTTCTCTCAAACTGGGCTAATTCTTCCTGCATGGCTATGATCCAATCAGGATCAGGTAGGGCTTCCTCTATAGTCTTAGGTTCAATTTTTGAGATCAGTGCAATCTGACTAAGGTTTCTGTAGGAAGACCTAGTCCTGACTCCTAAAGTTGGATCACCCACAATTTGATCAGATGGGTGACTAAGTCTGGGTTTCTTGGTTTTTCTGGAACTTGGTTCAGCCTCAGGTCCGGCCGGTCGGTTTGTTTCAATAGTTTGTTCAATTGACTCGATGGTTGGTTCAATTGTTAGTTCATTTAATTGTTCGGTTAAAGATTCAATAGTTTGTTCATCATCTTCTTGATTAGTATTTGATGAATTTGGATCTGGCTTATCAGATTTTAAGTTGGTTTCTTCATCAAATATTAGGTTTGTTGTTTCTTCAATTTTCTTGGTTTGTTTGTTGTAAACCCTATAGGCTCTACTTGTTGTTGAATATCCTAAGAAGATGCCAGGGGTTGACTTCGACTGGAACTTACCTAGATAGTCCTTGGTGTTTAGGATGTGGACTTTGCACCCAAAGACCCTTAGGTAATGTAGGTTTGGGAGTCTATGGTAGTATAACTCATAGGGTGTTTTGTTGTGTCTTTTGTTGATTAGGACCCTATTTTAGATGTAGCAAGCCGTACTAATTGTTTCTGCCCAAAATTGGTTAGCTAGGCTAAATTCATTGAGCATAGCCCTAGCGTCTTCTTGTAGGGTTCTATTTTTCCGTTCAACTATCTCATTTTGCTGGGGGGTTCTAGGACACGGAAATTCGTGTATATACCCGTTTATTCTACAGAATTCTTCGAATCGTTGATTCTCAAATTCTCCCCCGTGATCACTTCTAAGTCTTTTGATTTTGGTATCGTTTTGATTTTCAACTAGTTTGTAAAGGTCACTAAATAGGTTTAGGGTTTCATCTTTGGTCTTTAAAAATCTAACCCAAGTAAACCTGGAGTAGTCATCAACTATTACTAAGCAGTAACGGTTTCCACTTAGTGACTTGGCTCCATGTGAATCAAATAGGTCCAGGTGCAGGAGCTCAAGTGTTGTTTGAGTTAGGTCTGTTTGAATTGGTTTATGACTGGACCTAATCTATTTACCATGATTACATGATTCACATATTAAGTTTTCAAGGTTCTTAATTTTAGGTACGCCTTTGATTAGGCCAAGTTGGGTGATTTTTTAGATTAATCTTAGATTTGTGTGACCTAATCTTCTATGTCAGAGGTTTGATTCTTCTAACTGAGTTAACATGCATTTAGGTACTAGGGGTAGGTTTATGGTGTAAACATTATTTTTCCTAGTGCCCTTAAGCATGATTTCTGAGTCTTGCAGGTTTCTAATCAGGTAGTTAGAATTGGTGAAAGTAACTATATATCCAATATCACATAATTAACTTATGCTAAGCAGGTTAAATTTAAAATTATCAACCAAAAGCACATTTTTAATAACAAAGTCAGTTTTGAGTTTAATATTACCTGACCCAATCACTTTTAGGGTAGCATTGTTGCCAAATGCAACTGAGCCCAGGTTCTTGAACTTAAGTTTACTGAATTTCAATTTGTCCCCAGTCATATGTCTGGAGCAGCCGCTATCCAACATCCATTGATCCAAATCTTTATGTTCCTACACATAAAGAGTTTTGTTGATTTGGATCTAAATAGAATTAGGGATGACTTAAATTGATTTTCACAACCTAATCTATCTCACCCAATCTAGGGTTGTCAATCACATTATCCTTAAGGGATTTTGTGAGACAGGTTTAGAAGTGAGAGGATATTTTTGCAAAGTCATGATTAATTTTGAAAAAGTTAAATTAATTTTGAAAACATTAGATTTTAATTTGTTTTATTCAAAAAAGTGTTTCAGTCTACATTTAACTGAACATGTGTGTTAGATTTGAATTTAATAAAGAGTAATTTGAATTTGAATTTCAAAAATTGGCTTCCAGGTCTTGGCGAGGCACTAGGCCTTCTTTGGCCGTAGCCTTATTGGATCATCAACCCTTTCCTTGACAAAGCCTTTTAGTGAAATTTTATTTTCAAAATTACTTTTTGAAAAATTCTGATCTAACTAGTTTGGGTCTTGGATCGGTAGCTTCGGCTAGTTTCACCAGTCTAAATAGACCAAGTAGAATATACTTGATCTTATTAGAAAAGGCTTCCCCAACGTACTATCATCTCACCGCCACCCAATAGTATGTTGTTCAAATTTCAGTTAATCATTTTAATCCTTAACCTAAATAATCCTAAATAAAGTAAACAAGCAAGAAAAGTAATTATCTAAGTCACGTCATAATTGTAATAATATTTTGGATTTTCGAAATAAGTGTTGATGCAGTCTGGCCCGGTTGTTATTTTGGTATTTGACACGGATTTAAGTTTGATTCAAGTCTAGATTGATGAAATCCTGGCTTGGAGGGTCAGGTCCTAGCCTGGAGGGCTAGGTTGATGAAATCCTGGCTGGCTTGGAGGGTCAGGTCCTAGCTTGGAGGGCTAGGTTGATGAAATCCGGGCTTGGAGGGCCTGGTCCTAGCCTGGAAGGCTAGGTTGATGAAAAGTCCTAACTTGGAGGGTTAGGTGAAAAGTCCCAACTTAGAGGGTTGGGTGAAAAGTCCTAGCTTGGAGGGCTAGGTGAAAAGTCCTAACTTAGAAGGTTGGGTGAAAAGTGCTAGCTTGGAGGGCTAGGTGAAAAGTCCTAACTTGGAGGGTTGGGTGAAAAGTCCTAGCTTGGAGGGCTAGGTGAAAAGTCCTAACTTGGAGGGTTAGATGAAAAGTCCTAGCTTGGAGGGCTAGGTGAAAAGTTAGGTGAAAAGTCCCAACTTTGAGGGTTAGGTGAAAAGTCCTAGCTTGGAGGGCTAGGTGAAAAGTCCCAACTTTGAGGGTTAGGTGAAAAGTCCTAGCTTGGAGGGCTAGGTGAAAAGTCCCAACTTTGAGGGTTAGGTGAAAAGTCCTAGCATGGAGGGCTAGGTGAAAAGTCCCAACTTGGATGGTTAGGTGAAAAGTCTTAGCTTGGAGGGCTAGGTTGAAGTCCCAGTGAGTGAAACTGGGCATCGTGTCTTGGTCCAGGGGACTGAGCACGAGTCAGGGAGGCTGGGAGCCAGTTCTCCTCACTTAGAGTGCTTGTGGCCTCGCCTGGATCGGTCCGGTGACCGATCAGGGAAGCTTGGCACGAAGTTGGCATGACACTCTTTAGTGGATCGGTCTGGTGACCGATCAGGGAGAGAACAGAAATGTTGGTTGGCTTCTATTCGTCTCCTGATCGGTCTGGTGACCAATTAGGAATACTGTTGGATCGGTCTGGTGATCGATCAGGGAGAGAACAGAAATGTTGGTTGGCTTCTGTTCGTCTCCTGATCGGTCTGATGACCGATCAGGGATACTGCTGGATCGGTCTGGTGACCGATCAGGGAGAGAACAGAAATGTTGGTTGGCTTCTGTTCGTCTCCTAATCGGTCTGGTGACCGATCAGGGATACTGTTGGATCGGTCTGGTGACCGTTCAGGAAGAAATCACGATCTTTGATTAGACGTTGGGGACCGATCAGGATGGAGCCTGATCGGTCTGAGCCGACCCTGATCATCTGGCGACTGACGGAGGCTCAGCTGGAGAGGAAATCTTTAGTGGACTGAGTGCTCAGGGAGGTCAGTGAGTTCAGGCTGGCTCAGTGGATGCTGATGGAGCTTGAGATGGTGAGTTGAGCTTAAGAGACGAAGCTGGAAGCAGAGGAGGCGAATAAGACAGAAACGTGGGAAGTTTGGCTGGGTTGTGTTCGTGCTCTCTGTTGCTTTATGCTTAAGCGTTCTACTACATTCTTGTGTGATCTTTGAAGCAACCAGCTGTTACTTGAGCACTTGGAAGAGAAACAAGAAGCTTGGCGAGTCCATCAGCGAGAAGTCACGAAGAAGGGAGTTCTTGCATGAGATCTACGCTGGGTGGAGCTTGAGGTCACTCCACCGAGAAGGAGGTTGCTTTTGTTGGACCTTGGGATGGCTAGAGAGGGGGGTGTGAATAGCCAGACACAGATTTTGGCTCTTTTAAAACTTTCTTCTGCAGTTAGGGTTAGGCACAGCGGAAATAAACAGAAACACAAATAACTTTCTTCTGTTTATTTCCGCTGTGCCTAACCCTAACTGCAGAAGAAAGTTTTAAAAGAGCCAAAATCTGTGTCTGGCTATTCACACCCCCTCTCTAGCCATCCCAAGGTCCAACAAGTGGTATCAGAGCTTGGGGCTCTGTTCATGGCTTAACAACCGAGAGCTAACAAGGATGGCCATGGGAAGAGAAGGATTGAGCACAAACCGACCTCCACTCTTCGACGGCACTGATTTTCCATATTGGAGGTCGAAGATGGAGTTTTACCTTAAAACCAACCTCAGCATGTGGTTCTCTGTAAAGGAAGGCTTCACTCCTCCAAGAGATGCGGAGGGAAAAGAATTAGAGTCTTCACGGTGGTCGGCTGAGCAAACGAGAAAAGGAGAAGCCGATGCGAAGGCGGTGGTGACTTTGCAGTGTGGAATGAACAAAGACCAACTAATCAAGGTTGGTCCATTTACAAGCGCAAAGGATCTGTGGAACAAGCTCATTGAGCTTCATGAGGGTACCCGGGACTCAAGGATAGCCAAGAGGGATCTTTTCCTCAACCAACTTCAAAACCTCACCATAAAGGAGAGTGAAACCGTAAGTGACCTTCATAATAGATTCAAAGAGGTTCTTAACGGTCTCCATTCCATTGACGAAAAGGTCGAGAACCGCGACCTTGTGAGGTACGTTTTAAAAGCTTTTCCAAGGAATACTTTGTGGTCATCCATGGTGGATGCCTACAAGGTTTCCAAAGACTTATCTTTTGTTAAGTTAGAAGATTTATTTTGTGAGATGGAACTACATGAGATCTCTAACAAAAACCCAAAAGAGAAAGGGTTTGCTTTTGTGGCAGGAAACAACAAGAAGAAGAACAAGGAGGAGAAGAAGATTCACTGTCACGTGGCTCTAGCGGCATTAGAAGATTCAAAGGAGGAGAGTGACAACGATTCGAGCTCTTCAACCGCGCCTTCATCATCTTCGGATGATGAAGAGGTAATCTCTCCCAAGTTGGATAAATGCTATAGGGCAATAGCATATTTAACTAAGTTGCTTAAAAAATCTAAGGCCCAAGTTAAATCCTTGAAATTGGAAGTAAAAGATTTGAGATCCTCTAAGGTTGAGGATATTAATGATTTTCATGATGAGTCCCTTGAGGATGAAAACAAGATCTTGAGGAGTGAAATTGAAAACCTCAAGAATATTCTTGAGAAGTTTTCAACTAGCTCCAAGACTTTGGACATGATCTTAAATTCCCCAAAAGCGAGTTATAACAAGGCCGGTATAGGTTACCGACCTAAAGAACCGACTTTTGTTTCATTAATGTCAAGAACCCATATTAGACCACCAAATGACTCTAGGGCTCATGGACTTAAGAAGAAAATGATCAAGGCTTGGGTGCCAAAGTCTTTCATTGAAAATTCTTTTGGTCCCAAAATTTGGGTACCTAAAACCTCCATCTTTAGAATTGTATAAGCATGGGTTGAGGGGGAGCATGTATCAACATGGGTGGTTGATATTTGGTCCTCCAAAACAAATAGCCATTCTAGTTAGGAATGTGCTTACCATCCCATCAAGTTCACATGAATGGTTTAGGTTAACATATAACTTGTTTTTGCCATGGATTGCTTAAGATAATTAGGTTTATTGTTGCAATTTATATTTTCTTGCAATCCATGTTTTATGATATGCCCTATGTCAAGTGCACAACATGAATACATGCTAAAGAACAAGGATTAACACATAGTTGGTATTGATAAGGCATCATCAAACAAATGACATGAGTTTCAAATTCACTATGATGTATAATTTGAGCTTTCTTTGATCATAATGTGATACAAACATGTTATAGAAATTTTGATCAATTTGACACAAGCATGTTTTGAAAATTTTGATCATACTTTGATACTAAGCATGTCTTGGAAATTTTGATCATGTTGACCATTGAAATTTTAATGACACAAATCATGTTGTTCATCTTGAAATTTTCTTAATCCTTAGAAATTCTTGATTTTCCATGAATTGAAATGTATTTTGATTAAGGGAACCCTTAGGAACAAATGGATCAAAACTAATTATGTAAGGGTTTAGGAGTGGTTGGGAATTGGAGAAACTTGTTTCCGAACCAAAAATCAGACTTCTGATTTTCATTTCTGCATTCTGTATCGGAACAAGCAAGTTTCTGAAATCTGATCGGTCCGCCGACCGATCAGGATTCACCCTGATCGGTCTGGTGACCGATCAGGAATCATTCTGATCGGTCCGGTGACCGATCAGATCAAAACTGATCAGAGGTATCAGACTATTCATTAGTCTGATCCCATTTCATCAAGTTGTATCAGATTATTGATCATTGTGATACAAACACATCTGATACAATCAATTATAGTTGGAACAAAACCCAATATCAATTTGATACAAACCTATGCTGGGATGTTCAAATTCATAAGAAAGGGTTTGTTGAGTCATGACTCTTGTTCTTAATGTCATGTTTCGGAAATGTTTCTGAAATGACGAATATTATTAGAGTCTATACCCTTGTTGTGGAATGCAATTGTTAATGCAGTCTGATCAGGAACGCATCAGGGTTTCAGAAATTTTTCTGAAATCTGATCGCTCCCCAGACTAACAAGAAATAAGTCTGTATCAAATAATCAATGAACCTGATCGGTCACGGAGACCAATCAGGACTATATATCAGATACAGATGCATTCCGTACTTGTCACATGAAACATATACATGTCTGACCATGATATATTTTTGTATATGTTTTCATGTGCAATTCACACTTATTGCTGTATGATGCATATACATTGTTGCCATGATACATTTATGGTATATGCCTCTCATATGTAAAATTTTTATCTTTGATTATTTTGGGTTTGGGGAGAGACCCGTGTTTGAGGGGGAGGTATGTTCAACTTAATAACCATGCCCTTTTCGATGTTTGACAAAGGGAGAGAAAATGGTTGATTAAGTTTTAGAGTTATTATAAGGGAAGGACTTTGATTCCCTTATGATAATTGAACTACCTTCAATTGATCATTGATGCCCAAACTTAAATTGGGTAAACTTAAATTCGTGTCAAACACCAAAACAACAACTGGGCCAGACTGCATCAACAGCTTTCAATCCGGATTTTCCGGGGCTTGATCTGCTGAAAATCAAGGGATCACCCACCTTAAGGGCACGCCAAGGAGTAGTGACAAGTTATCCCCGAACATTGTAAATCATCTTGTTAGCGTTTTGTGTTGATACTTAGTTTCTGCAGACTCTGTTTTTGTTTTGCTTCCGCTGTGCTACTGACCTCTAAAGTGCAGAAATTTGATAAGTGCTAAAAGTCCAAGTGTCTGGCTACATTCACCCCCCTTTCTAGCCATCCAAGTTC
Source organism: Boesenbergia rotunda (assembly GCA_024364735.1). NCBI lineage: Eukaryota > Viridiplantae > Streptophyta > Magnoliopsida > Zingiberales > Zingiberaceae > Boesenbergia > Boesenbergia rotunda. The sequence goes on from JAGFNQ010006175.1 coordinate 132,266, forward strand.
CAGCAAGTGGTATCAGAGCTTGGGGCTCTGTTCAAGCGGCTTAACATCCGAGAGCTAACAAAGATGGCCATGGGAAGAGAAGGGTTTAGTACCAGCCGACCTCCACTCTTTGACGGCACTGATTTTCAATATTGGAAGTCAAAAATGGAATATTATCTCAAGATGAACATCCACATATGGTTCGCTGTGAAGGGGTTCTCTCCTCCAAAGGATGTTGAGGGAAAAGAGATAGACTTCTCAAGTTGGTCGGCAGATCAAATCCGGAAAGGTGAAGCCGATGCGAAAGCGGTGGTAACTTTGCAATGCGGGTTGACCAAGGACCAACTAATCAATGTTGGTCCCTTCACAAGTGCTAAAGACCTTTGGAACAAATTCATTGAGCTCCATGAAGGAACTCAAGACACCCGGACTGCAAAGAAGGACCTTCTTCTCAGCCGACTTCAAAACCTTTCCATGGAAGAAAATGAAAAGGTAAGTGAACTCCATGGAAGATTCAAAGAGATCCTCAATGGCTTGCATTCCATCAATGAAAAGGTGGAAAATCGAGACTTAGTAAGGTATATTCTCAAATCTTTCCCTAGGAATACTTTGTGGTCATCCATGGTGGATGCCTACAAGGTTTCCAAGGATTTATCTTTTGTTAAGTTAGAAGATCTATTTTGTGAAATGGAACTATATGAGATCTCTAACAAAAGCTTAAAGGAGAAAGGGTTTGCTTTTGTGGTAGGTAACAAAAGAAAGGAAAAGAAGGATGAGAACATTCAGTGTCACGTGGCTCTCGTGGCCTTAGAAGAGTCATCCAAGGAGAGTGACAACGAATCAAGCTCCTCAACCGCGCCTTCATCATCTTCGGATGATGAAGAGGTAATTTCTCCCAAGTTGGATAAATGCTATAGGGCAATAGCATATTTAACTAAGTTGTTAAAGAAATCTAAGGCCAAAGTTAAATCTTTCAAGTTAGAAGTAGAAGAATTGAAATTCTCTAAGGCTAAGGATATTAATGACTTTCATAATGATTCCCTTGAGGATGAAAACAAGACCTTAAGGAGTGAAATTGAAAATCTCAAGAATGTTCTTGAGAAATTCTCATCTAGCTCCAAAACCTTAGACATGATACTAAACTCACAAAGGGCGGTTTATAATAGGGCCGGTATTGGTTACCAACCTAAAGAACCAACCTTTGTATCCTTAATGTCAAGAACCCAATTTAGATCATCAAATGATTCTAAGGTTCAAAAAGCCAAAAAGAAAATGACTAAGGCTTGGGTGCCAAAGTCATTTATTGAAAATGTATTAGGTCCCAAAATTTGGGTACCTAAAACCTCTATCTTTAGAATTGTATAGCTTTGATTGAGGGGGAGCATCTATCAACATGGGAGGTTGATACTTAGTGCTCCAAACCCATGACCAAAAGAAAAAAATTGTCATTCACATGGTTGGTTATGGAAAATTTGAATTAAATGCTTTTAGCTTCATTGTCTTAGCTCTTATGACAAGATGATCTCTTGGCTAGTGATTTATGAAATCTCATTTGGGCAATAAGAAAACTTTTCATGCAATGAATGATAGTATACCCATGCCTCAAAATAAATCTACAAGTTTTGAAAAAATTATATATGTTGCATGAATGGTTTAGGTTGACACATAACTTACTCTTGCCATGGATTGTTTAGGATAATGAGCTTTATTGTTGCAATTTATGTTTTTCAGCAATTCATGGTTTATGAAATGCCTTATCTCAAGCCTAAGGAGTCCATTTTCTTGTATATGTTATACAACATGAATGCATGCTAAAGAACAAGGATTAACACGTAGTATGTACTAATAAGGCATCACCAAACAAAGAACATGAGCTTAAGGTTTAGGCTTAAATTTTTCTTAAGGTATTTTGTTTGGTAAACATGATCAAGTATGCCATGATTTACTGTATGTGTTAGTAACGTTAATGTATTGCATGCAAATTTTTAAGGAATACATAGTTATGATGATCATCATAAAACCTCACAAGGCATCATCAAACAAATTGTTGGGGCAATCGGCCCTGAAATGATCTGGAGGATCATGGATTTTGATGTGTGTTGGTCAATATGGTTAAGTTAGGATTTGTGGTGGACTAATATGTGTACATGAGTGTGCAGGTGTACAGGTACACATGGACTTGGTTGATGTCTTCAGGTGAAGGATGGCATGGAGGCCAACTGGAGGTTGGCGTGCAGGATCCAAGGGATCGTAGATAGCAGGGACGATGAGCCGAGGGATGCGGACTTCGAGACGTACGTGAAGGGTGGCATGGAGGCAAGTTGGAGGCTTGCGTGCGCATCCGAGGGACGAGGGCCGAAGATGAAGAGGGCGTGAAGGCAATAGTCGAGGTTTCTGGTGAAGAGTCGACCAGGTCGTGAGGGTCCAGGAGTGAGTCGTTGTACTCAGGGTCTAAGCCGGGAGGGTTCGAGTGCGGAGAGAAATATACTCGAGGAGTGTAACCCTAGGTTTAGAGGTGGACCAGTCGACTGCCAGGAGGGGCAGTCGACTGGGCCAGTCGACTGGGCCAGTCAACTGGCTCAAGGAGTAGTCGACTAGCGTCGACTGATACAGCTGTAAGATTTCGAACGTTGTACGGCAACGATCGAATCTGAGTGGGACCAGTCGACTGCCCTTGGGGGCTTGTTTCAGTTTCGAGCCTTATTTAAAGGGGCTTGTTTCTTACCTTTCTTCTTGACGAAACTTGTCTTGGTTAAGGGCAAGTTAGTAGTCTACGTGTCCAGAGCTTTGTTTGGTGTTGTGGTGAGGTTTCTCCACCCACAAGGAGCGACACGTGATAGCCGGAGGTTATTCGGGGAGTGATCCACCGACGGATTCTTGGATTAGTCACCCGACCGGAGTGGATACCAAGTACATCTTGTTGTTAGCATTGGTTAGTATTGTTTTCATTATTTATATTGTATATTTCCGCTGTGCAACTAACCGTGTAGGAACAAGAGATTCGAAGAAACGCTATTCACCCCCCCCTCTAGCGTACCGACCGATCCTTACAAGTGGTATCAGAGCGAAGGACCGCTCTTGATCGGACTAACCGCCGAGGGAGCACACACTAGAGAAGAAAGAAAATGGAAAATAAGTTGGGGGACGACATCTACACTCCACCGGCTTACGACCATGAAGACTTCGGGCGTTGGAAGTCAAGGATGGAAAATTGGCTAGGGATGGATTGGGAGTGTAGAATGACCATTGAAGACCCTTTTGAAATTCCAAGAGACAAGTAGGGTAAGAGACTTCGGCCGAGATATTGGACAAATGAACAACGAGAGCAATCTAGGGCAAACGATAAGGTAATCAATATGTTAATTGATGTTTTGCCTAACAATGTTTTGAGTATTGTAGGGAATTATAAAAATGCACACGAATTATGGACCAAGTTGGTGAAATATCACAAGAACCCTACACAAACTCAAGGAGTAGATGAACCCGAGGAAGTGAGCTCAATAGCTCAAAAGGAGGAAGAAGTGTCCACATCCTCATGTGAGGAAGAAGGTGAAAGATCATCAACCTCCTCGAGAGAAGAAGAGGAAGAGGTCACCACCTCGAGGATTGAAGGGGAGGAGAGATCCACTTCCATGCCGGATCAAGAGGAGGCATCAACATCATCAAAAGTTGAAGAAGTAGCATCTACCTCCACCAAAGCCAAATCAAAAGAACATATCACATGCTTTGGTTGCAACAAAAAGGGGCACTACAAGGATAAGTGCCCAAAAGGTAAAAAGGAGGTACTCTCTAAACCCGGGTCCATTCGATTTAAATCTAACATGAATTGTAGGAATGGAGAAGCCCAAGAAAGGAGGAAGAAGATTAGATGCTTCACATGCGGGGAGCTAGGGCATTACCACACAAAGTGCCCAAGAAAAGGAGAGCTTAACAAGATGGAGCACCTAAGGAAATGGGAAAAGGAAGAAAAGAAGAAGAGGGACTCACATCAAGGGGGAGCTACAAAGGTAAGGGAGGTAATCCCTAACTTTACTTATGCTCAAAATGCATGTTTGGGTGGTAGAATTAATCATAATTGTTTGCCCATGCGTAATTTTGATTTTAAATATCATGATAGGAATAGAAACACTTTTGCGTGCCAAAACACTAAGAATTCTATGTTTCATGATACATCTAGGAATTTTAGACCTAAGGATCAAGGTGACAACCTTAAGAAAGGGAGGCATATGCCTAGCAAGGTGGGTAGACCTAGGCATGATCAAACTAGGTATTATGATACTAAGGTTAGGGATTTAGAAAAGAAAAATCAAGCTTTAAGGGCAAAGCTTGATCAATTAGCAAAGAACCTAGATAGAATCATTAAGGGATCCAAGGAATCAAATGTGATACCCAAGGATAAACAACCTAGGAATGGTAGGCCGGGATTAGGAAACCAATCTAGGAGGGCAATTATTGATAAAATATCATATTCAAGGATGCCTTATGTCTATGGAAAAGAAAAGACCAAAAATGGCAAGGAAAAGCCATTTAAAGAGAAAAAGAGAGAAGTAACCAAGGGCAAGGTATGGAAAGTTAAGGGAGCCGTAGTGGAAGGGCAAGAAGCACCGGAGGAGCACCGGTGTGGTATTGCATTTATAGATAAGTTACCTAGGGAGGTAACTAGAGATAGGAGCTCAAGGGAGAGCTCTAGGAGTCAAATTAGAATCCATGGTCAATGGATTTCAGGTGGGTTTCTCCTAGGAGACTAGATGGACTATGAAGTGTGCCAAATAAGATTAGAAGGCTAAGGTTAGCCTCAATCCTAGAAAATTGGCACACTGAAGGGGAGAATTATGGAGTAAAAGTAGAAAATGAGGTTACAATTGAGAGAAATTCACTTTTAAGTATGAATGTTACGTAACTTGATGCTATTAATGGATTGTAAAGGAATATGTGATTAAGCATCAAGGAGAGGCTCAAATTAGAACTTTGAGTTGAGTTTAAGTGGCCAAAATTGGAGAATTTTGAAGTTTGTGTCAATCTTGGGATTCAGGATGATTTTAATTGAAATTATATTTTTCCCAAGTAGACATAGGATCCACAAATCTCTCCACAAAATTTCAGATTTTTTGGAGATTTATGGAATTATTTATACATTACTGAAATTGGACTGAAAACCTGAAATTCAGGTATCAGTCGACTGCCCGTAGGGGCAGTCGACTGATCTCAACCCAAAACCTTTCTGTGAAGTTTAGCAGTCGACTGCCCCAGGGGGCAGTCGACTGCATCTAGAGAGAGAAGACATTCTGTTCGATGGGCAGTCGACTGCCCTATGGGGCAGTCGACTGCATCTAGAGAGAGAAGACATTCTGTTCGATGGGCAGTCGACTGCCCTATGGGGCAGTCGACTGCTCTGCGTTTTTAAAGTTGTTTCGAGCCGCGCAGGGGTGGCCAAACCTAGGATTTTGGCTTCCCCCCCCGGCGATTCTCTCCTCTCCCAAGCTCCCCTGGTGTTCTTAGCCTCCTCTAAGCCCTAAAATTCTCTCCTAAGCCCTCCTCTAACTCCAATCTACACCTAGGATTCTTAAAGTCTCTCTTCTCTAGCCGATCTCCTCTCATTGACAACATGCAACGACTTGGGAAGAAGTAAGGCTTTATTCACGTCATATTTTCTGATTTTAAACTATTATCTGGGACTAATCACTCTTTTGTGTCATGCTTTCTTTGTTTTCTCTTCATTTTGGGATGTTTTGGTTATTAGGGTTGTGTCTAAGAGGCCTAGGGGTGAGGGTTCATCCCAACAGGGTCCGGGAGCCTCAGGAGAGGCTAGGTTTCGGTCCCTAGAGTGTAAGAAAAGATTTGAAGAAAATGACCTTGTAGTTATGAATTGCCGATACTTGAACAAGGCCTATTTTCAAGACAAATCACCTAGAATTGCCGAAATGATCACCCACTTTGGCTTAGAACAACTTGTATATTGTCAACATGATATCAATGTTGACTTATGCAAGGAATTCTATGCCAATTTGACTTGCATTAACTCTAATAATAATTTATATGAGTCTAGGGTGGCCGACATTCCTATTCCTTTTTCAGTCATGGTGTTAGCTGAGTTCTTAGGGTGTAGGGCATCCAACAATCCAAACATTTATTTTCCCAATGTCATTGAGCCCTTTGAGTTTCCTGATCTCACCATAGACCAGATTCACTTACATTATTTTAGGAGGCATAGGGGTGAGTCTGAACGCCTTTTTGATGTCAAACATATGAGTCCATTTAGTCATGTCTTGTATAAGATTGTTATAGAGTGTCTCCTACCCCTAGTCACCAAGGGGAGGGCTAGGATCCGACTTCCTCATCTAGTGGTGATGTATGCCCTAGAGAGGAGGTTGGATATAGATATCTCCCTCCAGGTTTTCACATCCATATGTTATTTCTCCCAAAGTGCCAATGGAAAAATATACATGTCTTTCTGCCACATTCTGACCGAGTTCTTCAAGTCTAGGGGTGTCCCTACGTCTAGCGGTCAGATACGTCACCTGTTCAAGGATTATGATCAGATAGGTACACGACAGTTATCCTTGGCAGGGATCGAGAGCAGATTGGGGGAGTTTGTCTGGCGAGCGCCTCCTGCGCCTGTTGCTAAGGAGGCTGCACCAGATGCTGAGGAGGCTGCACCTGCTGCTGGTGCCGGGATTTCAGAGGAGAGATTCTTCAGGCTGGAGGCAGAGGTTCACGGTCTCCGGGAGGACTTACACGGCTTCCAGCAGTGGCGGGTGGATGTTCAGCAGACCCAGACTACGATCCAGGAGGGGGTACACGGCCTCATAGAGATCTGCCAAGGGTTCCAGCAGCGCCAGTTAGAGATGTATGAGATGATGCAGCGCTGGAACCTCATGTATCAGGCTCCACCTCCTCCTCCTCCTCCTCCTCCAGGTGATGATGATATGATGTGATAGGACTCAGATTGTTTTAGTGTTGAGAGTGTATTAGTTGATGTATTATTTTGTCTCTCAAACACTTATTTTGACATTGTAAGGTTTTAATCATTTTGAGTTTTTGGCTTGTATTTCATCATGACTATGTATTGAGTCTTAATTATGTTTAATCATATTTCTTTGGCTTTATGAGTTTATATCGTGACTAGTTTCTTGCTTCCATGTTTAGAGTTCATGATAAGATATGAAATATGATTTATATGGGCATAAGAAGGGTTAATCATGTAAAGAGGGGGAGATTTTTAACATGACATGAAAATATATGTAAAAAGAAAGAATTAAGGACCATTCTATGTGTGGAATATGCATGATCAAGGGTGTCAAACACATTGAAATGTAAAGGGATGTGTAAGTTGATACAAAAGTGATAAGTTTGGCCAAAACTTGAGTTTGTACCAAAAGTCAAGCACATTTGATGTTTTTCATGAAACTATATTTTTCTAGGGTAGGTTATACCTTAGCAAATGTGCTTGCAAAATTTTACATTTTTCCGAATTTTCTAGGGGTTTCTGAATTTCGGCTGGAAAATCAGATTGGAGAGTGTCAGTCGACTGCTCTCAGCCCAGAAGTGTTCTGTGAGCTTTTGCAGTCGCTGCCAGGGGGGGCAGTCGACTAGTGTTTTGGACAGAATGGTTTTAAGTGATTTCTGAGGGGTTTTTCAGAAATCTGGTAAGTTCTATTTGGCACCAGGGGTTAGGTTTGCTTGGGGCAACCTTTTTGATGGTGTCAAAGGGGGAGAACTTGGGTGTTAAGTTAGGTTTTGGTTAAATCTTGGATGTTGAGTTGGGTATAACTCAACATGGTGTTGTGATTGTAAAAGTCAAGTTTGACTTGGGGTTAGCATGAGAATTGAAAAATGGGAGAAAGCATAGGTTAAGGGGGAGGTTGCCTCTTGGTTGTTATGCTTTGTTTTTCAATTGATATTGCTATTTGTTATTGCTATTATTGTTTTGTTTACCTAACTTAACATATTGCCACACATCAAAAAGGGGGAGATTGTTGGGGCAATCGGCCCTGATATGATCTGGAGGATCATGGGTTTTGATGTGTGTTGGTCAATATGGTTAAGTTAGGATTTGTGGTGGACTAATATGTGTACATGAGTGTGCAGGTGTACAGGTAAACATGGACTTGGTTGATGTCTTCAGGTGAAGGATGGCATGGAGGCCAACTGGAGGTTGGCGTGCGCATCCGAGGGACCGTGGATAGCAGGGGCGATGAGCCGAGGGACACGGACTTCGAGGCGTACGTGAAGGGTGGCATGGAGGCAAGCTGGAGGCTTGCGTGCGCATCCGAGGGACGAGGGCCGAAGATGAAGAGGGCGTGAAGGCAACAGTCGAGGCTGCTGGTGAAGAGTCGACCAGGTCGTGAGGGTCCAGGAGTGAGTCGTTGTACTCAGGGTCTAAGCCGGGAGGGTTCGAGTGCGGAGAGAAATGTACTCGGGGGTGTAACCCTAGGTTTAGAGGTGGACCAGTCGACTGCCAGGAGGGGCAGTCGACTGGGCCAGTCGACTGGCTCAAGGAGCAGTCGACTGGCGTCGACTGATACAGCTGTAAGTTTTCAAATGTTGTACGGCAACGGTCGAATCTGAGTGGGACCAGTCGACTGCCCTTGGGGGCAGTCGACTGGTAGCGGCTGTTTCAGTTTCGAGCCTTATTTAAAGGGGCTTGTTTCTTACCTTTCTTCTTGACGAAACTTGTCTTGGTTAAGGGCAAGTTAGTAGTCTTCGTGTCCAGAGCTTTGTTTGGTGTTGTGGTGAGGTTTCTCCACCCACAAGGAGCGACACGTGATAGCCAGAGGTTATCTGGGGAGTGATCCACCGACGGATTCTTGGATTAGTCACCCGACCGGGGTGGATACCAAGTACATCTTATTGTTAGCATTGGTTAGTATTGTTTTCATTATTTATATTGTATATTTCCGCTGTGCAACTAACCGTGTAGGAACAAGAGATTCAAAGAAACGCTATTCACCCCCCTCTAGCGTACCGACCGATCCTTACACAAATGACATGAGTTTCAAATTCACTATGATGCATGACTTTGGGCTTTCTTTGTATCAAACTAAATCAAGGTTCTAGGACTTAGTTTACATATATTTATCCCCAACGTCTAGATGATCACATTCAAATTTACCATATTTTCTGGAATCATGCTTTGAACTTTGTAGTTATAGTTTTACTCTCAAGTATGATATGAACCATGTTGCATGATATGAAAATATAAATTTTGGTTAATGAAACTTCTTTAGGATAGAAAGGGATTAAATCTAATTGATTTATGGGTTAGGAATGGTTAAGAGGTGAAGCAAACAAGTTTCTGAATCAAAAATCAGATTTCTGAACTTTCATTTCTGTACTCTGATCGGAACAAGCAAGTTTCTGAAACCTGATCGGTCCGTCGACCGATCAGGATTCACCCTGATCGGTCTGGTGACCGATCAGGAATCATACTGATCGGTCCGGTGATCGATCATATCAACATTGATCAGAGATATCAGACTACTCCTCAAACCAATCTCTTTTCATCAAATTGTATCAGATTGTTGATCATTTTGATACAAACATATCTGATACAAACACATTTGATACAAACCTATGTTGGAATGTCCAAATTCATAAGAAAGGGTTTGTTGAGTCATGACTCTTGTTCTTAATGTCGTGTCTGAAATGATGAATATTAATAGAGTCTACATCCCTATTGTGGAATGCAAATTGTTAACGCAGTCTGATCAGGAACGTATCAGGGTTTCAGAAATTTTTCTGAAACCTGATCGCTCTCCAGACTAACAAAAATATTTCTGTATCAAATAATCAACGTACCTGATTGGTCACGGAGATCAATCAGGACTATATATCAGATACAGATGCATTTCGTACTTATCACATGAAACATATACATGTTTGACCAAGATATATTTCTGTATATGTTTTCATATGCAATTCACACTTATTATCGTATGATGCATATACATTGTTGCCATGATACATTTATGGTATATGCCTCTCATATGTAAAATTTTTACCTTTGATTATTTTGGGTTTAGGGAGAGACCCGTGTTTGAGGGGGAGGTATGTTCAACTTAATAACCATACCCTTTTCGATGTTTGACAAAGGGGGAGAAAATGGTTGATTAAGTTTAGAGTTATTATAAGGGAAGGACTTTGATTCCCTTATGATAATTGAACTGCCTTTAATTGATCATTGATGCCCAAACTTAAATCGGGTTGTCAAACAACAAAAAGGGGGAGATTGTTGATGCAGTCTGACCCGGTTGTTATTTTGGTGTTTGACACGGATTTAAGTTTGATTCAAGTCTAGATTGATGAAATCCTGGCTTGGAGGGTCAGGTCTTAGCCTGGAGGGCTAGGTTGATGAAATCCTGGCTTGGAGGGTCAGGTCCTAGCCTGGAGGGCTAGGTTGATGAAATCCGGGCTTAGAGGGCCTGGTCCTAGCTTGGAAAGCTAGGTTGATGAAAAGTCCTAACTTGGAGGGTTAGGTGAAAAGTCCCAACTTGGAGGGTTGGGTGAAAAGTCCTAGCTTCGAGGGCTAGGTGAAAAGTCCTAACTTGGAGGGTTAGGTGAAAAGTCCTAGCTTGGAGGGCTAGGTGAAAAGTCCCAACTTTGAGGGTTAGGTGAAAAGTCCTAGCTTGGAGGGCTAGGTGAAAAGTCCCAACTTTGAGGGTTAGGTGAAAAGTCCTAGCTTGGAGGGCTAGGTGAAAAGTCCCAACTTGGATGGTTAGGTGAAAAGTCCTAGCTTGGAGGGCTAGGTTGAAGTCCCAGTGAGTGAAACTGGGCATCGTGTCTTGGTCCAGGGGACTGAGCACGAGTGAGGGAGGCTGGGAGCCAGTTCTCCTCACTTAGAGTGCTTGTGGCCTCGCCTGGATCGGTCCGGTGACCGATCAGGGAGAGAACAGAAATGTTGGTTGGCTTCTGTTCGTCTCCTGATCGGTCTGGTGACCGATCAGGAATACTGTTGGATCGGTCTGGTGACCGATCAGGGAGAGAACAGAAACGTTGGTTGGCTTCTGTTCGTCTCCTGATCGGTCTGGTGACCGATCAGGGATACTGCTGGATAGGTCTGGTGACCGATCAGGGAGAGAACAGAAACGTTGGTTGGCTTCTGTTCGTCTCCTGATCGGTCTGGCGTCCGATCAGGGATACTGTTGGATTGGTCTGGTGACCGTTCAGGAAGAAATCACGATCTTTGATTAGACGTTGGGGACCGATCAGGATGGAGCCTGATCGGTCTGAGCCGACCCTGATCGGTCTGGTGACCGATCAGGATGATTCCTGATCGGTCTGGGGACCGATCAGGAGCTGAACTTTAATTCAAATACGCTATGATCGCGACTATTTTCTCTGACGATTCTCTGATACACTGCTGATATGTTTTGATATGCATTGCTAAGCTTCTATTGGAGTGTGCAAGTGATAGAAAGTGATTCAAACACTCAAGGAGGGTCAATGGGAGCCTTTCCTTGGAGCAGGTTTGTTTGTTTCTCCTTCTCAGGCTTCAACGGGCAACTGGAGCAGCTGGCGACTGATAGAGGCTCAGCTGGAGAGGAAGTCTTCAGTGGACTGAGTGCTCAGGGAGGTCAGTGGGTTCAGGCTGGCTCAGTGGATACTGATGGAGCTTGAGATGGTGAGTTGAGCTTAAGAGACGAAGCTGGAAGCAGAGGAGGCAAACAAGACAGAAACTTGGGAAGTTAGGCTGGGCTGTGTTCGTGCTCTCTGTTGCTTTATGCTTAAGCGTTCTACTACATTCTTGTGTGATCTTTGAAGCAACCAGCTGTTACTTGAGCACTTGGAAGAGAAACAAGAAGCTTGGCGAGTCCATCAGCGAGAAGACACGAAGAAAGGAGTTCTTGCGTGAGATCTCCGCTGGGTGGAGCTTGAGGTCACTCCACCGAGAAGGAGGTTGCTTTCTATCCGAATTTTCCGGGGCTTGATCTGCCGACGATCAAGGGATAAACCCACCTTAAGGGCACGCCAAGGAGTAGTGGCAAGTTATCCCCGAACCTTGTAAATCCTCTTGTTAGCGTTTTGTGTTGATACTTAGTTTCTGCAGACTCTGTTTTTGTTTTGCTTCCGCTGTGCTACTGACCTCTAAAGTGCAGAAATTTGATAAGTGCTAAAAGTCCAAGTGTCTGGCTACATTCACCCCCCCTCTCTAGCCATCTAAGTTCCAGCAATAAGCAATATTATGAATTAAATTAAAGTTGCCCTTTAATTTGCTTTTGGAGGTCTCCCCCTTGATTTTTGCCATCTTTCTTTTGCTTGATTGTTTCTTCCGCATTTTGTAGTGGTCGCGAGGCAACCGGACCAGTTTCCGAGGATCCCTTTCTTTGTCTTCTGATTCCGAGTCTGAGTCGGACTCAGGTACTGGTTGAGGACTCTTTTGCATTTCTGTTGGAGCTTTCCCTGCACTAGAAATTACACCTTCCTCAACCATTACAGTATATGTTTGATTATTTAATTCTAATTTCGAAAAGAATTTGAAATTGGTTACCGTCTTAGTCAATTCGTCGTCTGATGCTGGTTCGATTTCGACTTTGGATTCGGGTTCAGACTCTGACTTGGCTGTTTGTGCTTGGACCGAAAGGGCGAGATAACTTACCTGATCTTCTTCTTCATCTGAGATCTCTAGATGAAGGTTAATCAATTTTTCCCAGATTTCTCTAGCACATCTGAATGGACCAACTAGTTCGAGTTGCTCCTTGGTTAGGCCACATTGTAGGATTGTTGTTGCCCTTGCATCGGTCTCGATTTGGTTGAGGGTATGTTGATCCAGTTTGTCCCACTCGATTGATAACTCATCTTCTACGGGAAAAGAGAATCCCGTTTGGATGATCATCCATAAGCTCATGTGGGCCTTCAGATGGGACCCCATTTGACTTCTCCAAAAATTGAAGTTTTCGTCGGAGAATAGCGGTGGACGAATACTATTCCATTCTTGATTGGCCATTTAGGATAAATCTTGCACACAAAAAGAAAAAATAGAAATGTACCAAGACTTGGTCTTGGATTAGAAGTGTGGGAGAAAAAAATAGCCCAGAAAAAATATTGTATGAATTTCGAGGTAAAATGATAATAATAAATTTAAAAAATGATGACTTTACCAATTTTGATTAATGAAGAAAAAGTAAGAAGTCAATGTTTAAAAATATTTGCTCGAATTAAGGTAGTACGAATTTCGAGAAAAAATATTAAAATAATAATAATAAAAAAAATTTATGACAAATTTTTAAAAGTTGATCGATTTATCAATTCTAGCTTATGTTGAAAAAATGAGAAATTTCGAGGCATAAATATATTTAAAAAAATCTAAAAAACTGCTCAACTGGTGGTTGCACCAAATTTGAGCTACCCAGCTCTGATACCACTTGTTGGATCGAGAAATACGATAGAGGGGGGGTGAATATCGTAAAATAATTTTTCGGATGGATAAGAGAATACGCAGCGGAAAATTAAATCATAAACAAACACAACGCTAACTCAGTGATTTACTTGGTTCGGAGTCGCGGTCGGCTCCTACTCCAAGGCCCACGGTCGTTGACCATTTACTGCGGGCAATACTATAATCGCGCAATAGAATTACAAAGAATAGTATAGTTTACAGTGCAGTAATGAAAACAGAGTTACTCTTCGTGATCGACGCCCGATCTGGATCGTACTTCGGTGCGGAGGGTCGTCGTCGGCGCTTGAATCTCGAGATTGAAGGTTTTCGGGGCAGAGCGCTTGAGTCGAAGAGCGTAGAAGTGTTTGAAAGTTATTGTTGGAGGCCTTGGGGGTCGAAGCCTTTTTATACTAGTGCTGGGGGCGCCCTGGACGTCGGGGGCGCCCTCAACGTGGCCTACGATCCGCTCCTATCTCGGTCAGCCTTTATCTCGCTCGAGTCGGGCTGAGGTTTGACTGAGGGGGCACCGTGGACGCTGGGGGCGCCCTGGTTGACTTGGTCCGCTAGCTTCTAGCTGGGTGAGCGTTTATCCGCTTCGCTGTCTTGAACCTGGGGCGCCCTGGGCACTGGGGGCGCCCTAGGCGCAGAGGGCGCCCTGGACACAGAGGGCGCCTTTGCCCAGTGAGTCTTTGACGCGAATTTGCATTTCCTTGATTTGCCTTGGCCTTGGGGGCGCCCGGGACCTCCGGGGCGCCCTACTCAGCAGTTTCCTTACTCCTTTGAGGCGTTCTGAGTTGCAGAGACTCGTTCCTTTGGTCCTGCATCCAGGGTTAGTTGCAAATACAATAAAGCATAAAAATGGGTTAGATTATACAGCCTTAGCTGTCTTGGTTTTGACTTTGGGTCTCCAAAATAGAGCCCTAGGTCGAACCGACGCCTACTGTTCCCTCGACGGGGAACGCGTCCTCACCTACTCCTCTCAGGAGAGTTACCTTTTGCCAACCGGCTCCTCCGGTTGGACTTTTGCCCAGCAGTCCTTCGCCAGGTCTTTGGTACCAAGCTGTCCTTCGCCCGGTGCCTAGCAGTCCTTCGCTAGGTCTTCGTATCCTGGCAGTCCTTCTCCAGGAGCCTAGCAGTCCTTCGCTAGGGCTTTGTATCCTGGCAGTCCTTCGCCAGGTGCCTAGCAGTCCTTCGCTAGGGCTTTGTATCCTGGCAGTCCTTCGCCAGGTGCCTAGCAGTCCTTCGCTAGGGCTTTGTATCCTGGCAGTCCTTCGCCAGGTGCCTAGCAGCCCTTTGCTAGGGCTTTGATCTGCACACTCAAAAAGCATGTTAGATAAACATTAAACCTTAACTTTTGAACCCATTGCCATTATCAAAACATAGGTTCGACTTGGGTGCTGCCTGCACCAACACTCTCGCCCTCCCTCACGCGCAAGCAACCAAGAAGGTCCAAGGTTCGTGTTGGGGCGGATTCATGAAGAAAGATACGCTAAGGGATCGTCTCCAAGGATTTGTTCTCCGTTAGAATCTCTCCGGAACTCCACGATCGTTCTCTTGCCCAAATGTCCACGTTTTAGAATCGTAAGAACAAGCGTAGGAAGTAAGTATCCCTCACCTGCAGTATAAGTAGCTTTGTTCGTATAGTTGCTAACCCTAGTTTTATAGAATTTCATGTTTATGCATATTTGTGAAGATTAACTCCCTATGTAGATTTTAGGGCATCACTAGATGGGCTAGACGTGTCTTCCCTTTTATTTTGGGGTTTAGACGCACCGTCAAGCGCCTAGGAAGTGCCCTTAAAAGAAAGGAGGAATTTTTAGGCACGTAAGGTGCTTGAGAAAATGTTTAGAAACTTTAACATGAATTTAGCATGTATATGAAGTTAGTTAACCTTGCTTTATGTTATGGACCCTAGTTTGTCCTTTGGGTGGGCTCCTTAGTACGCCCCTAGGCTCTAGATAGCCTAGTAGATGCAAGGTTAAAAGAAAAGGATTATTAGCAAAGTATTTTACTTTTATGGCAGGTGCTTGGACTTTAGTTCGTCCATTGGGGTAGGCTCCCTAGTACGCCCCTAGGCTCTAGTTCGCCTAGTATTAGTGCCCTAATGGGTTCGGGATTAGCTACCTCAGATTTATTTATGGATGCGCGCATTAGCAACACATTGCCGGGCCCACAGCAGCATGATTAGTATTTTCACTTATTATATGTATATGTTTTAAAAGCTCAGAAAAGTTTTTAAGTGAAAACAGTTTTTAAGACTATGCTTAGTTCAATGCGATTCTATGTATGTTGTGTGAACTTAGTTATAAGACTAAGATGCAGTTCATATACTTAGCATGATTAGTATGTCATGATATGAATTCTTACATGTGCTACATGATATGTTTTTCCTTCATGTGTTTATAGGTAAGCATGATTTTAGTATTATGTATGGTTTTGTGAGTATGATGGTACTTACTAAGCTTTATGCTTATAGTTTCATTTTCCTTATACTGCAGATAAGGGCAAAGGAAAAATGAAATAGCGGAAGCGGCGGGGATGATGAAGGATGGTGTGTGTTGGATGGCAACTTGGAATAAAAGAGTCTTGGAATTATGCGTTATGGGACGCATGAATAAGAATGATGAACAAATTAGTTTTGTTTTCTTGTCATGTTATTAGCATTCTTCTTGACATGAATTTAGTATGAGATTATGTTTCATGATTTGATTTTTCCGCAATTATATCATGCTTAGCTTCTTCATGAGATATGTAGAATGATATTTTCCAAATGCATGATAATTAGTAGAGAAAAGCATGATCTAAGACTTTAGAAATATTTCTGATATTATAGTGCTACTATTGATGCATTTAGTTAGAAGGAATGCTTAGTTTTAGTAGCAAATTGATACAAAGCCAATGTTTCTAATTTTATGCTTAGAAAGGGCTTAAGTATGTTTTAATGCCATGAAAACATGTAGAATATGGCTAAGAATCATGTTATACCTGTTAGGAAGCTTAGATTTGAGTTTGTGGTGTTTTTAGTACGAAGTAGTTCAAATTTGGCACGTTTCTGGAATCTGAAAGTTCAGTTTTCAGAACTTCCAATCGACTGGGATAGTTACTAGTCGACTGGTCGACGGGGCAGTCGACTGGTCGACGGGGCAGTCGACTGGTCGACGGGGCAGTCGACTGGTCGACTGGTCGACGGGGCAGTCGACTGGTCGACTGGGCAGTCGACTGGTGCCGGGCACAGAATGCTTCTGTTCGCCGACCAGCCGACTGGAAGGATTACCAGTCGACTAGTGCCAGTGTAAAACAAAAAGTATTGTAGGGCATCTGGTTAGTGCTTTAGTCATGTATCGCTGAGGTTGGGGGATCAAATCCTGGCCAAGCTAATAAAATTAAAATTTTGTTTAAACTCTTGTGTGCTTCGATTTCCGTTTTACACGAATGGTTTAGCAATTAATCTCCAACATGTTTATGATTTACAGCAGCATGTTTAAGTTACGAATTGTTAGTTAAAAAATAATAATAATAATAATAAGATTAAATTCTCTCAGTTGGTTTAGCATCCCAAGAATCAGTAATCAAGTACAGTTAGTAGTAGCGATCCGCCTTGAAGCTTAGACCCCCAGAAGGTGGAGCGTTACATTCGGCTTGTCTATCCAAGCTTATTATATACCTGATGCCTTTCACCACGTAGCTCCACTTCCCCCTCCACGATCCTCGCTCGCTCGTTACTTTGCCCGTTACTTGACAATTGTTCCCTTATCCATTAAGGATAGTAACGATTGTGCTCGTTAAGATCCATAATACTAGGCATTTCGGGAAATAATTGTCTGCCACGTTTCTTGCTTTGGAGGGGGAGCGGCCTGTGGACCCCACTCCTTCGGGGTGTCCTGGGACCTCGACCTCCCGACCTGGCCTCGGGAGTCGGGAGACTGAACTCCCGACCTGGCCTCGGGAGCCAGAGCTCCCGACTTGACCTCGAGAGCCTGAGCTCCCAGTCAGTTCTCGGGGCCTTCCCCAAATGCCTTGTTAAAGTCTAGGGCCTCGGCCTACCGACCTGGCCTCAGGAGCCTGAGCTCCCGACCTGATTTCCGGGGCTCGACCCCTGAGTCTGACATCAAACCCCTGGAATGGTGGGCCCTGCCACGTATCACCCTTGTATCACGTGTCCTCTTGGATTACTCAACCCTATCACAAGTCCCCTTTCAAGTCTAATCGAAGGAAGTGTGACTAACTGACTAGGCTGGTGGCACAACGAGAGTAAATGCATTCTATGCATGGCCCATATTATCACTTCTTCTTCCTTAACGAATCATCGAGTCCGAGGAATCGAAGCACCCATCCTTTTCTCCGAGGCGACTCCTTGGGCCCATCCAAGAACTTCTGTGAGTTTCAAGGCCCCATGATGATGGTCCTCCGCCGTCCATTAAGGACACATGGGCTACATTAACTGCGAGAGAGAGACTCCCTGCAAACGGGCTACTGCCGCGTGGCTTGGTCTTTTTCTACTAATCCTCCCCTGATACGCTCCACTAGGCCACACCGATCAGCGGATACGATGAATTGTAACGCCTCATGATGTACAACCTTCACCAACCACGCGTCGCGCGCCTGTTCCTTCGTAACACGGCCGCCTTCCCTCTATAAAAATGGGAGGCGAAAATGGCCTTCCGTCTTCTTGAATCGCCGCCTATCTGCATTTGTGCTTCTCGTCTCCGTCTTCCTTGCTAAGGCTTCTCTCTTTTTCGCGTAAGTCTCGTTCACTTTCTTCTTCTTCTTCTCTTCCATACCATGGGCAAGGGAAAGAAAAATTTGGGTAGGCAAGAGATGTTTGAGGGAGAGAGAGAGTACCAGCCGGAGTGGAACGAAACTGCTTCCTCCAAGGTCAAACCGGAGACCTTGCGAAATGCCTGTGTGGCCTACGGCATTCCGACGGAGCTACATGTCAGGGCCCCTAGGATTGACCAGTCTCCGGTGGAGCCTCCCCTAGGATTTTACATTTTTTTCTAGGGCAGGTGGAGTTTGGGCTTCGCTTTCCACTTCCTCCCTTTTTCATGGCCATTTCCAAGTATTTTGACATCTCTCTTCAACAGATGACCCTAAACGCATTCGCCCAGATGGGCGGGGTGTTCATTATTTTCAAACTTTTCTCCATTCCTTTGACCCCTCGTTCCTTCCACTATTTTTTTGTTCATACCTTGGCATCTCAGGGAGCCTTCAGTTTCACGGCTCGCCCCAGCCACAAGTTCCTTGGGGGCCTTCCTTCCTCCCATAAGGGATGAAAGGAACGGTTTTTCTTTGTTCAACTCCCTTAGCGCTCATTCTGTTCGCTCTGCTGGAGGGAAGATTTACCATCCCTTCTAGACTTGAGAGACTTCCAACAGGACCCGGGATATCAGTTAGCCCGGGGCATCTTAGCCGGCATGGAGTTCCACGGCCCCCAGCTGGTCCAGTGCGAGGAACTCCTCTGCCGGGCTGAAATTAGCCCCAGAATCACCGATCTTAGCTGCGACCTCCGTAAGTTTTATCTTTTTAGTAAATATTCCTCTATGCTAACTGATGTCTTTTTGTTTGTATGTTGCAAACGCGATCAAGCTGTCGCAGTCCATGAGCAAGCTACTAAAATGGGAGCAGACTGATAAGGAGACTCTTGTTCCTCCTCCGGCTCCTCTGCTTCAGTGGCTACCCAACCGGAGGACTCGGGCCAGCGCCTATCTGGGAGTTGCCTACCTCCCAGCCCCCTAGTGCTCCTGAAGTCTAGGAGCTATCTGCCCCCTAGCCGCCCAATGCTCCAGAAGTCCAACCTCCTTTGGCCCCAGTGAGCGAGGGGAAGGGTAATAAGGAACCTGTAGCGTCCGTATCAAAGAAACCGGCCCTTCCTCCGGCCCCCCATCGTAGGCCTGCTCCGCCGGAGGAAAAAAAGAAGAGCGAGCCGGCCCCCCCCCCCCCCCCCCGGTCAGAAGAGGGGGAACATAAGCCCTTTAGCCCCGGCTCCTAATGATGATGAGGATATTGTTCTTCTCTCCATGCGTCGATGTAACGCCCGCCCTTACGACGGCGTTACGTATTCTTACTTATACGCATACGGACGTCTTAATGCAGCGGAAGTCGTTTAAAACTAAATCCGTATGCGCATCATTCAGGGCTTAGCTTTAACTTTGAACATTTCATTTCTATAGCATCATCATTAACATATAGCATCTTAGCTATCATTCTTTAACCATGGTGACATGGTAAACTTAACATCATCAATAGCATCATTCTTAACTTATAGGATCTTTTACTTTTCATTTCTTCGGCCAAGTCACTGTCACACACACACACTTGCCTTCCTGCAGCTTCCTTTTCTTTAGAAATCTCTATGTTGATCTGCAACATAAGAACATATCTTTATAAGCACATAGGCTTAATAAGACTCTTTCCTACTCACTAAATTCATACGTCCATGAAAACATATCATAAAGCAGCATTCATAAAGCATTTAACATGGCATATAACATACACATGAAGCATTCTTAATATAAACATGTAACTTTAAACATTTAACATTCTTTACATAAACCTCCTTAACATGAGCATATGACCTTCTTAACATTGCATAGTCCTTGACATGATTCTTTAACATAAACCTCAGCATATGATCTTCTTAAAATAATCATTCTTAACCTAAACATCAGTATTTGTACCTTCTTAACATGGGTATTCTTATCATAACATTATCCACATTTCATATAACATCTCATGTCTAACATAAATTACATAAGATACATGAATGCATATAAACATGAAACATATCATTTGGGATGCTCTTTAGAAAACTTAATACATAATACTTTAATATAGCATACATCATCTTTCTTTGGGATCCCTAGCTTGTACCCATCATTTTGCGCGCATACCCTGTAGGATGCGAGGTAGCCAATCCCGACCTACAGGGTCTACATTCTAGGCTTACTATCTTTCAGCCTAGGGACAGCTACGGTAGTCCAGAACCGAGGACAGCATATACGGTAGCCCCACACCGAGCTACTAGGCTTACTATCTTTCAGCCTAGGGACAACATCGTCGGTAGTCCAGAACCGGGGACAGCTTCGGTAGCCCCACACCGTGGATCTTTTTCAAGATCCGGTACAAGCCATTCTTTTAAAGTAAAATACATACATGCATACATTCCTTTTCTTTCATAATGAATGTTCTATAGACGTTCAATCATTCATACTTTTCTTTTCTTTCTTTCTTTCTTTCATACTGAACGTACTATAGACACTCAATCATTCATATATATACTTTCCTTTTCTTTCTTTCTTTCATAATGAATATAAACCTTCAATCATTCATACATACATTCCTTTTCTTCCTTTCTTTCATAAGCATAGATATTCAATCATTCATACATACTTTCCTTTTCTTTCATTTCCTTTCATAAAGAATGCTCTTAACATCTTTTAGGTATTCCATCATGCAGACATTTCTTTTCATAAGAATGCTCTTAACATCTTTTAGGTATTCCATCATGCATACATTTCTTTTCATAAGAATGCTCTTAACATCTTTTAGGCGTTCCATCATGCATAAGTTATACCTAACATAGGTATGCCCTAAGGGCCTAAACATAATCATGATTCATGGGGCATAACATAAAGCATACACGAATAGGACTTAACCTAATCATCACGTAACATAGAGCATGTCAATCTTATCATCACATATCATGGGAAGTCCTTTACTAGCATAGTTAGGGTTTGATCTATTCCTTCATGGTTCTAGGGTTTTGGTCGAAACCCTAATCCCCTTTTCAAGCAACCATAAGTGACATAGCAAACATATAACATTCATTTAACACATATCATATGATAGGAAATCCTTAGCAAGCATACGTGGGGGTTTAATCTAACCCCAACCATGTTTTTAGGGTTACCATTCGATTTGGGCACTCTGTGATCGGTCCACTGACCGATCCAGGTGTTGGCTGATCGGTCCACGGATCGGTCCAGGTGGTCAGTGACCGATCCCTTTGACCGATCCAGGCATTCTGTGATCGGTCTACTGACCGATCCAGAGACATTCTGTGCGACACAGAAGTCTTTCTTCCATTCTTCGTGATCGATCCACTGATCGATCCAGGCGCTCCGTGATCGATCCACCGACCGATCTAGGTGTTCCCTGATCGATCCACTGATCGATCCAGGCGCTCCGTGATCGATCCACCGACCGATCCAGAGGCATTCTGTGCGACACAGAACTTCTGTTCCGTGTTCATACGCATCAGAACATACTTCCATTCTGCCATACATCATCACAAGTAAATTGTAGGGAAACCTAAGAACACATTCAAGGCTATTATGTTGCAGGTGAGAGAGTCTTACCTCTTGTGCTTAAATCCTAAACTTTGGAGAAGAAAAGGACTTGAATTTGGTGTTTCCTCTTGGTCTTCTTCTTCTTCTTCTTTTCCCTGATTTCTCAAGGGTGGTGAGGCTTGGTTTTGGGGCACCAAGGAAACCCTACTCTCGGTGAGGGAGAGGAGGAAGAGGAAAGGGGTTTGGGAGAAGAGAAGGGAAGTTTCTTCTTGGCTGAAAAATGCCTTTGGCATTTCTTCTCTCTATTCCCTTTTATAGTTAGCGAAGAGGCAAGCACCTCGACGATGGTGTCTCTTCATTTTCATATGTCTCCTCACTTATTTTTCACTTATCTACAATTTCCCATCTCTTCTTAACAGCACTCCCTTGCTGGGTGAATTGGTTACATGGGCATACTTAAGGCTTGGGTTCTTTCTTTGAGGTCCAAGGTTCAAATCCTTGACACCTCCCTTTCTTTTTGCTTCCTTTTTCTTTTATTTTTCCTTAAGCCCACATAACCAAAATCCCATCTAAGAATGCTCACTTAATTTTAATTCATTCATTCATATGCATAACATTATTCATTAAACATCATTTTAATCATATCATTAAATATAATGTATAAGCATAATCATACTACAACTTCTGAGGGGAAAATTTGGGGCGTTACAGTCGACGGCCAGCGACACCAATTGATGCCGCTCCTCGGAGCAAGACCAAGACGCTAGCCAAGGTGGTCAGCTCTGTGCCTTCCTCGCCCAGAGTCCCCAATGATCCTAAAGGGAAAAGGGCGAGGTCCGCCGAGCCGGATTATACAAGCGAGCGCTTGCGCTGAAGGAGACACGAGGCGGAGAAGGCAGCTTCGGTAACCTATCAACCGACGGTGGACTTCAAAGAGTTACCGAAGGGGCCCCTGAGGAGATTTCCTCCAGAACTGACGAAGGTATCACCGGCCCCTCCGTCACCCCCCCCCCCTCGAGGCTCCCAGGATGCGACCTCTCCCTCCTCGCAGCCCCGGCGCTACCAGCGGCATCCTCCCTACCCGAGGCCTTAAAATCGTAAGAGAGAAGATCGAGGACCACCTCCTTGCCCTCCGAGAGGTGAATTCGGTTGAGGTGGTCTCCGTCCTGTATGAGTCTCTGCGGAAGGTAAAACCTTTTCTTTCATTTTTGATTATCTTAGCTTTTGTTTTCTCTAACTGTTGTGATCTTCTTGTCTCAGGCCACGTCTGCATGCTTTGTCCTGGGTCGACGGGAGCAGGACTAAGAGGACTTGTGCTAGCAAGTGCACAAGCTACAGGCGAAAGTGTACCTGGCCCATCAAGCGGGCCAGCGGCAAGCGGATTTGAGAAACGACCTCCAGCGCAGGGTGGGGCACTACCAAGACACCCTCGAAGCGTCGAAGGCTAATTTGCACAACGTCCGCCACCGAGAGCGGCTGTTGTCAAGGAAGGCTACCACCCTCGTAGAGGAGGTGAGCCAACTGAAACAGGAGAAGGGGCGACTCTAGGACAAGGAGAAGAAGCTGACTGAAGGCATCCGCGGCTTGTAGTCGTCGGCTGAGACATTTACCAGTCGGGTGAGAGAGCAAGCGGACCAGCTGGTGAAGTAAGAGAAATCCATACAAGCTGCTGCTGCTCAGACGTCCGGCCTGCAAGAGGACCTCGGCCGGACTAAATCTCATCTCCTGAAGACTCTCGGCCAACTCGAGGAGACGCTGACAGCACTGAGTCAAGCAGACTCCGAAGTGACTGAGCTGAAGACTGGTCGGGACCAAGCCATGGAAGCACTGAAGCATTACAAGGATGGCGAGGAGTCTCGGCAGTTGGAGGAGGAGCGGCTTTCAAAGCCAAATTCCTTCAATCCGAGGAATTTGGTGATATCATGGCAGGGCAGGTGCTGAGAAGACTCAAGCAGAGCTTCAACAGGGCTGCTGATCAACTGCACCAATCGAACGCCTTGAAGCCTGATGCTGACCTCAGACTCCTTAGTGTCGCCCATGTCTGGGAGGAGCTGCCTCCCAGTGAAAAGGAGATGTAATAATTTATCTTTTTCTTGTTGTGTTGTCTTTTTTTTATGTATGGACTGGCTAATAGGCCTATAGAAATGTAATTTTCGACCTCAGTAATGAAAATTTTCTTTTTAATCTTGATTCTTGACTCTTCTTTCTAGACTCGCTTAGTCTAAGATGATTTGTATTTCGCCTGTGACTTCAGTATCAGCTACATTAATGTAATAACTTCTGGCTTCAACGCTTAGCAAAAATTGACCCCCTTCGAGTATCTCATGGAGGCGCTGGCTGCCCTAAGTTGGGTTGCCCACGAAACGGCCGAATTGAAGACTGCTCGGGATTCAGCCTTGGAGAACTTGATGACACACAAGGTTAGCGAGGAGTCTCGGCGAGGGCAGAGGCAACTTTCAAGGCACGACTTCGTCCCTCGGGTGCTTTCAGAGCACCAGCAAGGCTTCGTTGGGGCAGTCTACCAGACTCAGGGAACTTATGTACTGAAGCCCAGAGTCAGTATGTGCTTTCCTAGTGTTGACCGAGTCGGTGAAAAACTACCCCTAGAGGAGAAGGTTTCCTGTATCTTGTATTTTTATTTTTCTTCTTTGTTTATTCATCTGTATTGCTCGGCCATCCGGCCCTGACGAATGTACCCCCTTAATTAATTAAATGAAAAAAATACTTTTCCCTTTGTTACTTGTTTCCTGCAGCTTGTTTAATCTTTGCTTTTTTATTTCATCGTCTATGTGTTCCGTGCCGACTAGCTAGTTTCATGTCAACCACTCTCCTGGTACCTGATGCCCCCTTCCCGCATTAGGGAAGGCCGGAACACTGGCATGTACTCGACTCCCCTCGCAATGGAGGAGGTCGACATGCTAAAATAGATGTGGACGAGGATCCGACGGCCGGAGTTTTATCTCCTCCTGATTGGGCGTCTTCAATACCACGGGCGGGTCCACCCATCTCAGCCATCCCAGGCCTTCCAGGATGATGGGATCTCGGGTTGCCCCTGACCCGGCCTCATCGGCACCACAGTCGGGCATGTACATCTCGGGCATCCTCGGCACCTCGAGATGGCAGGATTTTGATTTGCTCCAGATTGGGCATTCTCAGCACCACTGTCTAGTCTGTTGGTGCAATCGAGCCAAGTTTGATCGGATGGATCATGGATTTGATGTGTGTGTCAATATGATTGAGTTAGGCTTTCATAAGGTTTGATGTGTGTGTTTGAGTCTTAAAGGACTTGGTGAACCGCATATGAGGAAAGTGGAGTGAAACATCTGAGAGATGAGAGCCGAGGAAGAGGACTTCAGAGGGCGAGCCGAGGAAGTAGACTTCAGAGGCATACGCAAAAGATAGCATGGAGACAAGCCGCGGGCTTGTGTGCGCATCCGAGGGATGAGAGCCGAAGAAAGAGAACTTCAATGGGCAAGCAAAGGAAGTGGACTTCAAGGTATACGCGAAGGATGGACTCCGGAGAGGGTGAGAGTGAGCTTGTAAACTAGTCAGTCGACTGGCAAGGGAAGTAGACGACTGGCACAGCTGAGAGCGCACTGTAGCAGTCGACTGGTAAGGGAACCAGTCAACTGATCTTTCTGTAAGGTCGAACAGTAGGTAGCAGTCGACTGGTCTAGGCACTTGTCGGCTGGTCTGTACGAATTTTCAGCCGTTGGCTCGACACCAGTCGACTGGCCCTGGGAGCAGTCGACTAGTGTCGGGGCTGAGCTGTTTGGTTAACAGCTCTCTCCTCTATTTTAAGGGAAGCTTGAGACTTGGAGAAGGTGAGCGTTTCCATTGTAAAACCTTGCTCAAGTGCTCAAGTGCTCAAGCTCCAAGATATTCTTCTTCCTCCTAAACCGTAGCTCTATATTGTAAAAAGGAAGAAGCTTGTGAGAGGTTGTTCTCCACCGAGAAGAAGAAAGCTTTTAGCTGGAGATTGCTAGGGCGTGATCCACCGAAGGATCAAGGGTTCATCCACCTCAAGGGCACATCGTGGAGTAGGAGCAAGCAATCTCTGAACCACGTAAATGTTAATTGTTAGCATTGTTTTAATTGATAGATTAAGTTTTCGCTTGCGTGCTAACAATTATAGGAAGAACCAACTACATGGGGGATTCGAGCTATTCACCCCCTCTAGCCGTGCCATCGATCTCAATAAGTGGTATCAGAGCGCAAGGTCACCTTCAACGGACTAACCGCCAAGAAGAGCAAACATCAAAATGTCCGACTCGCACATCCAACTACCAAAGTTTGAAGGAGAATTCGCGTGGAGGAAGAAAAGGATGGATGTATTTTTCAATACCGATTTTGATATCATGCTAATCATGGAAAACGATTTTGAAGTACCTAGGGATAAAGAGAATAAGTTAGTTGAGAAGATAAGATGGAGCATAAAGCAAAGGGACGATTATTTGGCAAATTCAAAGGCATTGCACCATCTACTAAGTGTGCTTCCACAACAAGAAGTGACAAGAATTGAGAGCTACTCAAGTGCCAAGGATCTATGGGATAAGCTAGTAGAGCTTCATGAAGGCACTTCGGATGCGAAATTGACGAAAAGAGACCTCCTCCGATCTCAACGCAATAACATCAAACTCGATAATGGGGGAGAAGGTATCAAGTTTACATGCTAGAATTAAAGAGATTTTAAATGGACTAATAAGTATAGGTGAGCAACTCTCCAACCGAGACACTTTGATGAAAGCCATTAATGTATTTCTAAGAACATCAAATTGGAGCTCAATGGTGGATTCATACTACTTATCAAAGGATCTAGAGAAGACCTCTCTAGAAGAATTCTTTTCGATCATGGAGCTCCATGAGACTCGGATTAGAGGGGCAATTGAAGAAGTATACAAGCCAAAGAGTATAGCCCTTGTAGCAAACAAGGGAAAAGATAAAAAGAAGAAGGCTTACTCATCCAACTCGGAGGAATCAAGTGCATCAATAGATAGTGATGCGGAAGTCTATATGGTAATAAAAATGAGAAAAGCGTTTAAATATTTTTCTACTAACAAATCTTATGGTAGGAAAAGTTCAAGGAGCAAAAGTAGAACAAAGAATATCATATGCTATAATTGCCAAGGAGAGGGGCATATGAGAGATAAGTGTCCTCTTTTGAAGAAGAAGGAAGGAAAGAAGAAAGAATAAAAAGAAGAAAATAAAAGGAAAAGGGAAGAAGGTGCAATGCTTGAAGGTCACATGGATGAGTCATTATCATCCGAAGAGGAGGAGCACAATGTGACCCATTTTGCATTAATGGGAATTGAAGATATAGCCTCTACCTCATCCGAAATTGAAGAATGGAAGAGCTCAAGTGAAGATGAAGGGAGCTCAAGTGAAGGGGGAGGCTCAACTTCGGATTCGAACGTCTCGGTAAGTGAGGTATAAAATCTACCCACTACAACTTTGGTTAAGATAATTTCAAGCACTAATGATGATTTAATTAAAGCTAAAAATCAAATCAAATACTTAAAAAATGAAATGTGCATGCTAAAGGAAAAACTAGAATCCATACAAATTAAGGATGATATGCATGCTTCCTCCTCTAGTTTAAATAATTAATGCTTAGAGGAAGAAAATAGGAAACTAAGGGAAAAAGTAGAAAATCTTACTTAAGCCCTTAGAAAGTTTGAGATTGGCTCAAGAACACTAGACATGATAATTGAGAGCCAAAGGGTAAGTTTCAAGAAAGAAGGTTTAGGCATTGAAAAATCTTACCATTGCCTACTTGCTAAAGGACAACCTAAGGTAAAAATCCTAGATACAAAATGGATCCCCAAGGAGTACTTGGTCAAACCAATTAGGAAGCATTCCTATTGGGTGCCAAAGTCAATCTTCAAGGGTTAGAGGATTTAGGGTTTAGTCAACCATGGTTGTTACATTTTTAAATTTTTGAAAAATGGTTTAAGGGGGAACACTTAGCAAAATAGGAATTCATGATTAAATGGGCTAAGTAGTGATTATCTTTAATACATCTGATAATGATTGGATTTATGCTTTTATTTATGCATATGAAAAGTTAGGATGATACTCATAATTCACATGTGCCTATGACATTTTGATAATTATGAAATGCATCAATTTAGCAATAATAGACCAACTATGGGAAAAATAAATATTTAATTAATAGACATCTTGCCCATAGATTGTAAGGATCGGTCGGTACACTAGAGGGGGGAGAATAGCAATTCTTTGATTTCTTGTTCCTACACGGTTAGTTGCACAGCGGAAATAATAATGAACAAGATTAACAACGCTAACTCACAGTATTTAGTTGGTATCCACCCCGGCCGGGTGACTAATCCAACAATCCGTCGGTGGATCAAGCCCCGGACAACCTCCGGCTAGAACGTGTCGCTCCTTGTGGGTGGAGAAACCTCTCCACAATCCTTTGCAAGCTCCTGAGCACACAAGGCTACTATCAAGCTTTAACCAAGCAAGATTCGCCAAGAAACCCTAGCCCTAACCGAGTCTCCTTTAAATAGACTCGGGCTGATTTCTTCGCTACCAGTCGATTGCTCCCAGGGGCAGTCGACTGGTCCAGCTGGAATTCGACCGTTACACCCCCAACGTTCGAATTCCAATCTGTTTTCAGCCTTTACCAGTCGACTGCTCACAAGGGCAGTCGACTGCCCCAGTCGACTGCCCCCAGTGGCAGTCGACTGCCCTCAGCCGAAAACCACACTGTGGGTTTCACCAGTCGACTGCCCAACCTGGTAGTCGACTGCTACCCACTCACAAGCCTAGGTTACCCTTCCCGAGTACATTTCTCTCCGCACTCGAACCCTAGGACTTCCCGAGTACAATCACACAGCACTCGTACCCTCACGACTCGACTGACTCCTACTCCACAGTCTCGACTATTGCCTTCGCGCCCTCTTCGTCTTCAGTCCTCATCCCTCGGATGCGCACGCAAGCCTCCAGCTTACCTCCATGCCACCCTTCACGTACACCTCGAAGTCCGCGCCCATCAGCTCATCGTCTCTGCACTTCATGGTCCCTCAGATACGCATGCCAGCCTCCAGCTGGCCTCCATGCCATCCTTCACCGTACTGAGGCCATCCAGTCAAGTCCATATGCGTACCTGTACAACCTGCACACTCAACATACGCATATCAAATCACAAGGGTAAACCTAACTTAAACCCTTTGCCCAAACATCAAAACCCATGGTCACTCCGGACCATCTTGGGGCCAATTGCTCCAACAATCTCCCCCTTTTTGATGTTTGGCAATTCATTTAAGTTAGGGAAAGCAAGATAGTAGTAAGTAGCAAAACCATGCTAAATGAATGCATATGCAATGCATAACTGGATCCTATCCCAAGGCATCCCACACCTAACCCTCCAAGTTAGGACTTTCAACCAATTTTGGGCTTTTTAATGCTTCTCCCAAGCTCCCCCTATATTGGACTTACAAAGGCTTTTTAAGAACCTTTCCAAGGTTCCCCTTACGCCAAGAAGGGAGCAACCATGCTCCCCCTTAAGCTCAGCTCCCCCTAAACCTAGGGTCTCTAGCAAAGGTATGTTGGTTTCCCACTTAAACCCAACATTTCTCCCCCTTTGCCATACATCAAAAAGACCCCAATAATTACCCAATTATTGGTTCTTTTAATCCCTTATGGTCCTAAACACAATGTACTAGACCCCCATACACTTGTTTCTCACCATTTGGATCCCTAAACAGCTGTTGATACCCAAATGAGCATTTACCAGTCGACTGCCCAAATGGGCAGTCGACTGGTATGCCTGAAATCCATTTTCTGGATGAATTTCAGAAACGCGCCAGAAATTCCACAAATTTCCAAAAATTCCAAAACTTCGTGGACAACTTTGTGGAATGTATACCTACTTGGGAAAAATACATCTACCCATGTATCTATCACCATTCCCAAGTTTGACACAAAACCTAAAAATTTTTTAATGAAAATTAAGGCAACTAGGAGGCAACCTCCCCCTTTACCCATGCCTTCTCCTAATTTTCATTTTCCCATGGTGGAGTTCTACCCAATTTAACACCATAACACCATATTGAGTTATCCCCAACTCAACACCCGAGTTCTTCCCCCTTTTGAACACTACTAAGAATTGCTCCCAAGGAATTTTTCTTTAGTGCCAAAAAGAACTCAACAACACTCTAAAAACTCTAAAAATTTGCAAGCACACTTGCTAGGATATACCCTATCCTAGAAAAATATGATATCATGAAAATATCAAGTGTGCTTGACTTTTGGTACACTTTAATTTCCTTAAGGATTTGGCATTAAGTATCAATTTTCAAGTATGTTCCTAATTCCATGTGTTTGTCAAAGCTACCTATCATAATTCGACACATGGAATCGTCCTCAATTTCCCTTTTTGACTCTAAATATTAGATACCTAGGGAAACTTATCAATTCTCCTTGATTTTCAATGATATCCATAAAAACTCATATAATCCCAATTAAATCATGAGATAACCTCTATTCAAGGAGTATAAGACCATAAACAACACTTTTATTCCTAGGCCATATCCCATAATCCATATGTTTTCTGAAGAACCCTCAGAAATTGCTTATTATCACTCTGCCCAACCAGCAGTCGACTACCCCCAGGGTCAGTCGACCGATAAACTCCACAGAATGTTTTCGGGCTGATAGCAGTCGACTGCCCAAATGGGCAGTCGACTGCCGCCTGAATTTTAGGTTTTCAGCCGACTTTCAGAAATATCCTAAAAATTCTACAAATCTCTAAAAAATCTAAATTTTTGTGGGGAGATTTGTGAAGCCAATATCTACTTGGGAAAAATATAATTTTAATTAAAATCATCCCGAATCCCAAGATTGGCACGAAACTCCACTTTCTCTAAAGTGTATCAACTAAAACTCATCCTAAAAGTGCTAATACTCACTTTTCCTTAATGAATTCTCTTATCCTCAATCATAGATCATTTTTACCATTGAATTACATGGTATTCCACCATTAAAACTTAATTTTATCAATTAAGGCCCCATTTTCACCTTTTCTCCCTAGATTCCCCTTTTTATGTGCCAAAATCTAAGATTAAGACTTACCCAAGTCTTCTAAACCTTTTGGGCACATTTCACCTAATCTTCTAAGGGAGAAACTTTTGAGATCCATTTACCATGGACCCCAAAGGCTCCTAGAGCTCCCCCTTGAGCTCTTAGCCTTAGCCACCTCCCTAGGTGACTCGATCCACACTAAGCCACACCGGTGTGCCACCTGTGACTCTTGGCTTTCAAAGTGAACTTTCTTAACCTTGGACACCTTGTCCTTGGTTAAGTCACCCTTTCTACCTTTGGATGGCACCCTCTTGTCATCCTTGGACTTACCCTCCTTACTAAGATTGTATGCTTTCCCAGCATACTTCTTTCCATTTCTCTTGGAGGTCTTAGCTTGATAGCCCAAACCCGATCTATCATAGTTAGGTTTTAGGCTACTCAACACTAGGTCCAGACCTTTAGATCCAATCTTGAATCTTTCTAAGGTCTTTTCTAAAGTATCAAGCCTTGCCCTCAAGGCTTGATTTTCCCTTTCTAAGTTCTTGACCTTAGTGCCCATATGTCCACTTTGGACATTTCTAGACCTATCCACTTTCTTAGGCACATGTTTCCCTTCCTTGGGGTTAATGCCTTTAGCCTTGGATACATAGGTCTTAGGCCTATCATGATGCATGCTTTTAGTGTGTTGATCTACCTTGGTACCCTTAGTCCTATCATTGTATTTGAAACCATAATTATGCACCGTTATGCTTTTCTTATTAAGCCTAGCATGCATGGATGGGTAATGCACATGATTTTTAGAATGCAAGGAAGAACTTGAAATTGAATTTCTTTTTAAACTAGGGTTAGAAAATACCTCCCTTACCCTTGTAGTCCTTCCTTGTTGTGAGCTTTTCTATTTCCTCCTTTCTTCTTTCTCCCATCTCCTAAGGTGCTCCATCTTCTTTAGCTCACCTTTTCTAGGACACTTGGTATGAAAGTACCCCATCTCTCCACATGTAAAGCATCAGATTTTCCTCTTCCTTTCTTGTGCTTCTCCACTCCTACAATCCACATTAGATTTAAATTGAATGGAAGTGGGTTTAGAGTGTACCTCCTTTTTACCTTTCGGGCACTTATCCTTATAGTGCCCCTTTTTGTTGCACCCAAAGCATGTGATGTGATCTTTCTTCTTTGCTTTGGTGGAGGTAGAGGCTTCTTCTTGTGCTTGTATGATTGAGGGTCTCTCCTCCCCCTCAAATCTTGAAGTTGATGCCTATTCTTCTTCTTCTCTTGAGGATGTCGATGATCTTTCACTTAGCTCCTCCTCTCACTTGAAGAAGTTGACACTTCTTCCTCCTCTTGAGCTATTGAGCCCATTTCCTTGGGCTCTTCCACCACTTGACCTTGTGTAGGGTTTTTGTGATATTCTTTCACTTTGCTCCACAATTCGTATGCATTTTGATATGACCCTACACAACTCAAAATTCTGTTAGGCAAAATGTCAATTAATACACCAATTACCTTTTCGTTTGCCCTAGAAAGATCTTGTTGCTCTTGAGTCCAATATCTAGGACGAAGCTTCTTTCCATGCTTGTCCTTTGGGACTTCGAAGGGCTCTTCTAGCATAACCATGCACTCTCACTCCATGCTAAGCCAATTTTGCATTCTTGCCCGCCAATAATCAAAGTATTCATTGTCGTATGGCGGCGGAGTGTAGATATTGTCCCCCAATTTGTCTTCCATCTTCTCTTCTCCTCTAGCGATTGCTCCTTTGGCGATTAGTCTAATAAGAGCGGTCCTTCGCTCTGATACCATTTGTAAGGATCGGTCGGTACGCTAGAGGGGGGAGAATAGCAATTCTTCGATTTCTTGTTCCTACACGGTTAGTTGAACAGCGGAAATAATAATGAACAAGATTAACAACGCTAACTCACAGTATTTAGTTGGTATCCACCCCGGTCGGGTGACTAATCCAACAATTCGTCGGTGGATCAAGCCCCGGACAACCTCCGGCTAGAACGTGTCGCTCCTTGTGGGTGGAGAAACCTCTCCACAATCCTTTGCAAGCTCCTGAGCACACAAGGCTACTATCAAGCTTTAACCAAGCAAGATTCGCCAAGAAACCCTAGCCCTAACCGAGTCTCCTTTAAATAGACTCGGGCTGATTTCTTCGCTACCAGTCGACTGCTCCCAGGGGCAGTCGACTGGTCCAGCTGGAATTCGACCGTTACACCCCAACGTTCGAATTCCAAGCTGTTTTCAGCCTTTACCAGTCGACTGCTCACAAGGGCAGTCGACTGCCCCAGTCGACTGCCCCCAGTGGCAGTCGACTGCCCTCAGCCGAAAACCATACTGTGGGTTTCACCAGTCGACTGCCCAACCTGGTAGTCGACTGCTACCCACTCACAAGCCTAGGTTACCCTTCCCGAGTACATTTCTCTCCGCACTCGAACCCTAGGACTTCCCGAGTACAATCACACAGCACTCGTACCCTCACGACTCGACTGACTCCTCCTCCACAGTCTCGACTATTGCCTTCGCGCCCTCTTCGTCTTCAGTCCTCGTCCCTCGGATGCGCACGCAAGCCTCCAGCTTGCCTCCATGCCACCCTTCACGTACACCTCGAAGTCCGCGCCCATCAGCTCATCGTCTCTGCACTTCATGGTCCCTCAGATGCGCACGCCAGCCTCCAGCTGGCCTCCATGCCATCCTTCACCGTACTGAGGCCGTCCAGTCAAGTCCATATGCGTACCTGGACAACCTGCACACTCAACATACGCATATCAAATCACAAGGATAAACCTAACTTAAACCCTTTGCCCAAACATCAAAATCCATGGTCATTCCGGATCATCTTGGGGCCGATTGCTCCAATATAGATCATAGTTAGATATTTCAAATGTTTTGAAAATAATTCTGTATTTTATTTGCTATAGCATAGATTTGGAAAACACATATTTTTAAAACTAGGGCTTTATGTTGATACTCAATTGAAGGTTATGGAAGTTTTTGAATTTTTGTCAAAAAGTCAAAAAAATATTTGAATTTTTCATGAAAACATATTTTTCCCTGTTAGAGGTAGGGGTGTAAATGAGCCAAGCCGCTCGCGAACTATTCGGGTCTCGGTTCGAAAAATAGTTCGTTCGAGTTCGTTCGATTAAGTTAACGAGCCGAGCTCGAGCTCGATTTCGAGCTCGAAAACATTATCGAGCCGAGCTCGAGCTTAGCAGTATTTGGTTCGTGAGCTCGCGAACATGTTCGTTAAGAGGCTCGCGAATGTGTTCGTTAAGAAGCTCGCGAACATGTTCGTTAAGAGGCTCGTTTATCTTATTATATATACATATATAATTAAATATCATATAAATAATAAATAAAATAATATATTATTAATTATTATAATTATTTATTTTTAACCATTTCAAATTAAGTTCATTTAATTTTTAAACGAGCTTTTTTCGAGCCGAACTCGAGCCGAGCTCGAGCTTTTTAATTTTATTACGAGACGAACTCGAGCCTAAGAATTAAAATTCGAATCGAACTCGAGCCCGAGCTCGAGCCTAAAAATAACGAACCGAGCCCGAACTCGAGCCTCTTATTGTTCGGTTCGGCTCGGCTCGACTCGATTACACCCCTAGTTAGAGGATATCAAATGAAATATGTTTACAAAATTTCATGATTTTTTAGATTTTACTGAATTTTCTATGCATTTCTGAATTTTGTCTCAAAAGGCTGAAATTTCAGTTTGATAAGTATCAGTCGACTGATATAGAGAACGAGTCGACTGAAAATACCAGTGTTCTGAAAATCGGACTGGACCGGTCGGTCGGACCGATTGAACCAGGAACCGGCCGGATATCCGGTCCGAGTTACCACTGAAAATCGGCTGCTGAAGAATCGGATGCGAACCGTTCTGAACCGCCTCGGAACCGGTGAACCGGGCAAATCGGATAAACCAATCTAGTTTAGTTTAATTTTTAATTTTTTTTTCTCTTTTTAGGCTTTTACCATTTTCTTTATGACTTTTAAAATAAAAAATTAATAAAGAAGTTAAAAACGTAAAACAAAACCTAATTTTTCACTTTTCACTTTTCATCGACCGTGCCTTCTCTCCTTCTCACCGCACGTCGCCTCGCCTTCTCACCGCGTCGGCTCGCCTCCACCAATGTCGCGCCGCGCCGCCGCCAGCGTCGCAACTCTTTTGCTGCATCACCGCGCCTCCGCCAGCGTCGCCGCATCGCCTCGCCTCCGCCAGCGGCGCCAGCCTTTTGCCGCATCGCCCTGCATCGCCCTGCCTTCGCCTACGTCGCCGCATCGCCCCGCCTCCTCCAGCCTCGGCCCGCAGCTAACCTCACCGCGTCGCCAGCCTCGGCCCGTCGCCAACATTGCCGCGTCGCCTAGCCGCCACCAAGCGTGCCACACTGCCACGTCGCCACGCCGCTCGATTTTCTGCATCACGCCTGCTCTGCCCCGCCAGCCTCGCGCATCACAGCCTTTCGCAGAGGACACCGTGTTCTGTCATCTGTGGTTGAAGCCTTGAAGGTAAGAATATGATCAACTGCAGTGTTCTGGACACCGTTGATTCAACATGAACTGATTAATGACCATGCCTTCTTTTTCATTTTTGATTTTTCAATGTGATTAATTGATTAATGATTATCACATGAATTTAATTGTATTTTATTTTTTTCATTTATTTGTTTAGAATATTTAGATTTAGATATGAATACTCCAACTCCAAATCAGTCCATAGAAGTAAATAGTAATATCGTACCTGAAGCTGCAGCTGCAAATTTGACAACCAATCTTTCTCAATTTCTAGTCGTGGGAAAACGGATCCAGCATGGAAGTATTTTAATTTGACAATTGAGAAAGGGAGACCATTATATAAATGCTTGTTTTGTTTAAAGCAATACAAAGGTGGAGGGATTAATAGGATGAAGCAACATCTTGCAGGAAAAACAGGAAACATAGCTAAATGCATGAAAGTTTCTCATGATGTAAAAGAGGAAATGTTGGCAAGTTTGGAAGAAGTTAAGAAAACTAAAAGTAAAGATGATACTCTGAGCTTTAGTGATGAGACTGAGGAAACATTTGAACAAGAGATTAATCTTAGGCATTCACCATCTAAAGTGCAAGTTGTTGGAGACAAAGACAAGCAAAAGGCAAAAGTTAGTAGTTACTTTGCAGCAATATCAACTCTGGGAGGCCAACCAAGTTTGAAAAGTGCATTTCAAAGCAAGGAGGCATTACATGAAGTTGATTTGAGAATTGCTAGATGGCTTATTCATGCAAGGATTCCTTTTAATGCAATTCAGTCGCCTTTGTTTAAAGATGCATTCGATGGTATTGTTGGTATTGGACCTGGTTATAAAGGTCCTTCTTATGACAAATTGAGGGTTCATTTATTAGGAGATCTTAAGAAAGAATGCCAACTACTTGTGCATAGTTATCGAAATAAATGGAATGAAAGTGGTTGCACACTTATGGCTGATGGTTGGACAGATCAAAGACAAAGAACTTTGATCAATTTTTTGGTGTGTTGCCCAGTTAGTATGTGCTTTGTGAAGTCTGTTGATGCTTCAGATGTTGTGAAAAATGTCTCTACATTGTGCAAATTATTTTATGAAGTTATTGAATGGGTAGGGCCTAGTAATGTTGTGCACGTGGTAACTGACAATGCGGCCAATTATGTAGCGGCTGGAAAATTCATTCATGAAAAGTATGAAAGCATTTTTTGGTCTCCTTGTGCTGCCCACTGTTTAAATCTCATTTTAAAAGATATAGGTACTATGCCCCATATTACTAGCCTTGCATCTCGTGCTTCAAAGATAACTATCTTCATTTACAATCATATGGTGTTCTTGTCTTGGTTAAGAAAAAGGCCTGGTTGGAAGGAAATTATTCGTCCAGGAGCTACTCGTTTTGCAACTGTCTTTCTTACATTGAAAAATATATATGAACACAAGGCAGATTTGCAAGTTTTGGTTGTTGACACACATTTCACTGGGCACAAGTTAGGTAGGAGTACTAATGGGAAAGCTGTTAGTGCTATTGTGTTAGACAACAAGTTTTGGGATGGTTGTCATACCACATGTAAGCTTATAGGCCCTTTGATTAGATTACTGAGAATTGTATATTCTGATGAAAAACCTTCATTGGGATATGTATATGAAGGTATGCAAAGGGCTAAAAATGCTATCAAGGAGATGCTTATGAACAAGAAGACATCATATGAACCATACACTGAAATCATTAAGGCAAGATGGGATAAGCATTTGAAGCGAAGTCTCCATGCAGCAGCCTACTTTCTAAACCCTGCTTTCTTTTATGATGAGAAATTCATTGAGAAGAATCAAGTTATGCGAGGCTTACTTGATATGTTTGATGTAAAGAGTCTTTGTAGTGACACAATTAAATTATTGAAAGAGGTGCAAATATATCCGGATCGCACAGGAAGCTTTGATAGGCCAAAAGTTGTACAAGAAGCCAAGGAACTCCAACCTAGTAAGAAATTTTATCTAGTAGTTTCATTTGTTTGAATGTTTTGAAATAAATACTAAATAGTAAATGTTGATGATGAAACATTCATATATAATTTTTGCAAGTGGATGGTGGAGATATTTTGGTGCCAGTACCCCAATTTTCCAAAAGATAGCAATTCGTCTTCTTAGTCAAACATCTTCCTCAGGGTGTGAGCGGAATTGGAGTGTTTTTGAATAAATTCATACTAAAAGAAGAAATAGGTTGGGGCATCAAAGACTAAATGATCTTGTTTATGTGACCTATAACATGAGCCTTAAATCTAGGTATTTCGATTTACATTATTAAACTATTTAATATTTGTTAATTTATGTTATTTTTGTAACTTTAGGATAGTAAACTTTAGAAGTTATTTTAATATTTTGAGTTTGCATATTAGGTTACAACAAAAGAAAAGATCTTATGATCCAATTGACTATGAAAGTATTGATCTAGTAGATTTTTGGGTGATGGAAGAAGTAGAAGAGCCAGAACTTCCTAATGATCTTCAAGAGCTAATCTATCAAGAAAATTCTATACTTTCATATCATGCTCGTGAGTTTTCTAGTTTTCTTTGTTATAGAAAATAATTTTATAGATATTTGTATATATTTTTAACATATTCTATATCATTTTCATGTTTTTACTTTTTAGATGATGATGAGAGACATGAGACTGGTCTATTTGATGCTAATATGCCTCATGGATATGGTTCATTTGGTGATGATGGAGATGAAGATGAAGATGGACATGGAGTATTTGATGATGGAGATATTCAACAAATTAATGTTGATTTTGATGATCCTATTTGATTCATGAACTTTGAACCTTTAATGTTTTCCTTATGTTCTTGACTTATTGTTATGTTTTTTCTTTTGACTTATTGTTATGTTCTAGACTTATTGTTATGTTTTGAAGTTGAACTTTTGAAGTTGAACTATTGTTATGTATTGAACTTTTGAACTTTCTTGAATCCAATGGTTTTAAACTCGAATTTTTCTTTGAAACTAATTCTTTTTTCAAGAAATACCATGCTGACAAAAACATATCACATGTTCGACTAAGTTGATTGAATCTTAAAGAATGTAGTTGGGTAAGTTGTTAATTTCATATATTTATATAAATACATGTTTTATTATATACCGGTTATATTCCGGTTGGAGCACCGGTTAAACCGGTTGAACCTCTGAACCTTTGCCTTGACCGGTTCGATGTCCGGTCCGATTTTCAGAACCTTGGAAAATACTGTGGAAGTGTTTTTCGATAATACCAGTCAACTGGTAACAGACTCAGTCGACTGGTACCTGAGTTTATTGAGAAAGTAGGGTGTTTCGAAAGTATATTTGGATTCAATAATTAATTAATTAAATAAAGGGATATTTATTAAAATGTTTTTTTAATAGTAGTAGGGTGTTTCGAATCTTAGATTTTATAAAGTAATTTGTTTATGGGGAATGAAATATAATAGGATGACGTTTGATTCAATTTAGGTTATCAAATAAAATATTAGGGGGCGTTTGGTTCAAATTTATTAATCAGAATGGTAATAGGATTCATTGAGGGGTCAACGAGAATGGGAATCGTGATTGCATTGATAGTGTTTGGTTCAAATCCTGGAATGAAAATTATTGTCATTGATGATGTTTGATTTAGTTCAACTTTAGTAACACTACAAGAAAAAATGATTTTCCTGACACTTTTTTGATGACATTTGTTAAAAAGTGTCATTGATTTATACATATAATGACATTGAGTAAAAAAAAAATTATAAAATAAAAAACTGATTAGATATATTGTCATGACATTTATAACTAATGTCACTATAAATTTTCTATTTTTTTCTTTATTCTCTAAAAAAAACAAATTCCATTTTGCCGCGTCCCGCCGCCCGTCGCCTGAATCCTAAAATCACCGTGCGGTGATAGAAATTCCCATCTCTCGCGCCAATCGACCTCCCCGCTCGATCTCACGCGCGACGTACGCCCTAATTAGCCTTTCTCCCTCGCACATCATCGTCATCCCCTGCTCGCGCCATCCCTCCCCCACGCGAACACCTCCAACCAGTGCCCCTCCACCAGCGTGGTCTGGGACACACGAGCGCCTCCCCACGTGCCCTGCTCCCCACCTAGGTCGGCCGTCTACCCACTAGCGCGGTCTGCCCTACTCGCGCACCTCCCCAACAGCACAGGCATCTTCCCTACTCGATCGACCCTCCTCCCCAAGCGCACGTCCCCACCAGCGCCATCTGCCTGGCCTGCTATCTACCTCGCTAATTAGGTTATTTTTCTTTCCTCTTCAACCGTCTTATGATCTGAAGCCCTAGGTTGCAAGCTTGTCACGCGCGCATCGTTTCTATGAAAATGTTCTTTCCTGATCTTCCACCGTTTGTGTGATTTGTTGTTGCTTTGGTCTCGTTTGCACAACCATCTTTTCTATGATTTGTTGTTGCTTTGGTCTTTCCTGATCTTCCACCGTTTTCTGTGATCTGATGCCTATTTCTGATCAAATCACTGATGCCTATTTCTGATCAGTGGGTATGACATCTATCCTATTACTGTAATGGATAGGAATCAATCCTATTTCTGATCATATTATTGTAATGTAAAAGGACTTGAGAATTTTACTTGTATGTTACCTAAAATTATTTTTGATCCTATTCCTTTGATCATATTATTGAATCATTTGAACTCAAGATTGATAAAATTACAATCTTTTCCTTGTAAGTTACAATCTTTTCCTTGTAAGATTGATTATGGGGGAGGTCGAAGAGTTGTTTTATTTGAATGTGATTTGGTCTCCAAAGGCAAACGACTAAAATTCGACGAGGATGGTTTTCTATTAGCCAATTTTACAAATGTGAAGCGCCATAATGAGCCTTATATATTAGCATCACAGGCCCTGCAAGTTTTTTATGTGGAAGATCCAGTTGATTGTAATTGGCATGTAATTATCACAACCGGTGCATGAGCACAGTATAAAATGCAACCGATGGCAGATGTTGATACATACCTTCAAAGTTGTATTTGTAATCCTGAAAACGACAATGAACAAGAAGAAGTTATTTGGGTTCGGGATGATGCTGTAGGAGTTGAAATTGATGTTGATACATGATGAGATTAAGGATATGTAACTCAAACAACTTCTACCTATTTTATGTTTTTCACTATAGACATTTTATTTATCATGTCTAAGGATATGTAACTACCTTCGACTTTTTTCACTATAGACATTTTATATTTTATGTAGCTTTTTTTTAATCATTTCTAAGGATATTAAGTGAGATTTTGTCCATGCTTTTTTATGTTTATCAACATATAAGTTTTTTGTGATGCCCCGCCTTCTGAGAGGCTAAGCTTCAAGGCGGTTCGTTACTATCTACTATCTATCTACTACATATCTGAATGACTATCATATCACGATTACTGAATGAAAGAGGTTTAAAAACTTTTTTTTTATTTATTTCTATACTAGCACCAGTCGACTGGCTTCTTTCCAGTCGACTGGTCGGGCCACAGAAACTTTTTGTGTCCGACACCAGTCGACCGGTGTTTTGCTAGTCGACTGGTCCACTCGGCAGAAACGTTCTGCCCAGGCTACCAGTCGACTGGCAGTTCTGAAATCTGAGTTTTCAGGATTTCAGAATGTGCCAAAGTCGACCTACTTCGTACCAAAAGCCCTATAAATTCATATTTACGCCAACTAACAGGTATATAATGATTATTAGTCATATTCTACATGTTTTCATGGAATTAAAACATACTTTGACCATTCCTAAGCATGAAATTGGAAACATGGACTTTGTATCAACTTGCTACTAAAACTAAGCATTTCTTCTAACTAAATGCATCAATAGTAGCATTATCACATCAGAAATGATTCTATAACCTTAGTCCATGCATTTCTCTACTAATTATCATGCTTTTAGAAAGTATCATTCAACATGTTACATGTAGAAACTAGGCTTAGCATAATTACGAAATCTTAAGTCATAATCCATAATTCCATACTAAAATCCCATACTATCATACTACTAATAATCATGACAAAAGTACTGAAAGTGCGGAAAATGCTAAACATGTCAAAGAAACTAGTTTATTTCACTTTCTTCATAATGTGAACTTCTAATGCAAGTTCCCAAGGCTCTTTTATCCCAAGTTCCACCATCACACACCATCCTTCATCATCCCTACCGCTTCCGCAATTCCATTTTTTCCTTTGCCCTTATCTGCAGTATAAGGAAAATGAAACTATAAGCATAAAGCTTAGTAAGTACCATCCTACTCACAAAACCGTACATAATTCTAAAATCATGCTTTACTATAAATACATGAAAGGAAAACATATCATGTAGCACATGTAAGAAAACATATCATGACATACTAATCATACTAAGCATATGAACTACATCATAACCTTATAACTAAATTCACATGTCATAATGAAAGGAAGACATATCATGGCATAATCTTCATACTAAGCATAGACTTAAAACTATTTTCACTTAAAACTTTTCTGAACTTTTAAAACATATACATAAAATAAGTGAAAATACTAATCATGCTGCTGTGGGCCCGGCAAGGTGCTGCTAATGCGCGTATCCCTAAATAGATCCGAGGTAGCTAATCCCGAACCCATTAGGGCACTAATACTAGGCGAACTAGAGCTTAGGGGCGTACTAGGGAGCCCACCCCAATGGACGAACTAAAGTCCAAGCACCTGCCATAAAAGTAAAATACTTTGCTAATTATACTTTTCTTTAACCTTGCATCTACTAGGCTATCTAGAGCCTAGGGGCGATCTAGGAGCCCACCCAAAGAACGAACTAGGGTCCATAAACATAAAGCAAGGTTAGCTACCTTCATATACATGCTAAATTCATGTTAGAGTTTCTTAACATTTTCTCGAGCACCTTACGTGCTTAAAACTCCTCCTTTCGTTTTAAGGGCACTTCCTAGGCACTCGACGGTGCATCTAAACCCCAAACTAAAAGGGGGAAACACGTCCGACCCATCTAGTGATGCCCTTAAAACCTGTATAGGGAGTTAATTTTCACATATAAGCATAAACATGAAATTCAATAAAACTAGGGTTAGCAATCATACAAGCGAAACTACTTATACTGCAGGTGAGGGATACTTACATCCTACGCTTGTTCTTACGATTCCACAACGTAGGTTTTTGGGAAAACGATCGACCCTTGGAGCCTCGGAGAGCTTCTAATGGAGAATTCTTCCTCGGAGAGATTCCCTAGTGTAGTCTCCTTCTTGAATCCGCCAAACCCGAACCCTTGAACCTTCTCTTTGGTTGTGCACGCGTGAGGGAGGGCGAGAGGAAGAGTCGCGCGCGCGTGAGGGAGAGAAGAGGCGTCGGCGATGGGTTTTTGGGAGAAAATAACCCTATTACTCGTAACTCTCTCTTTTATACTTATGGGGAAAATTTAACTAACTTAACCTTATCTATATTTGCCCCTATTATGTTTTAACAAAACGCAACAACACAGTTGGTAAGGCTAGCCCCTTCCCTTTTGAGGTTTAGGGGTCGAACCCCACTTACCCTTTCTTTTAGCGTATCCTATTTTTGCCCCTTTTGTCCATGGAAAAATTCTTTAAAAATATCTATAAATTTGGAATAAATTCTAAGATGTTTCTAAAATTAATTTCGAGAATGTTCGGGCATTACATTTTTCCCTATGGTTAATATGATATTTTATTTTATTTATCTTTAAATTGTAACTTTTGCTCCCCACTAGGAATGAATTGTGAGAGTCAAACTGTTGGAATGCCTCAAGATAAGGCAAATACACAATCTCAAAATACGATTGCCAAATACATACAAGGTACGTTAAATATCTTATTTCATGCTTTAATTATCTTATATAACTTGCCAAATGACATTTTATTTGGTATAATGCTTATTTCATGCTTTAATTATCCTACATAACTTGCTTTTGAATAGGAATGACTCTTACAAGTAAAAATGTTAGAAAATCTCATTTTCAACTTCAAAATGGGGTAAATACTCCACCAGGGGTTTTGATTGCCAATCACGCAACTGGAAATTCCAAAGAAAGAGGTAGAATCTTATTTTATACATAAGCTTGTTAAATCTTTTTTTATTGTATTGAGGAATTCTTTATTCTATCTCTTATATTTTCTTGACTTAGTGAAATCCCATGGCCGTGTATCTCTAATAGTGTTAATACAGTAATGCTAGGAGATGCTTCAGTATCTCTAATAGTGTTAATACAGTAAGGCTATTTTTGCTGAGTATTGTTATTTTACAGTAAATTTTTCCATTGGTTTGCTTCTTCTTAGTTTGCAGTTGTGCCTAGGAGATGCTTCATTTGTTGCTTGACTGGATTAGTCTAGATACAACTCCTAAAAATAGATTGTAATGCATCTTATAAGCTTTTATGTCTTAGGGCAGTTACTTCCCTTAAACTTCGATTATTGTTTGAACTTCTGATAGATAACTACAATAAAATCTTACCAATACCTTTGATACACAAGGTATTGATACTATAAATATATTCAGATCCTTTAATTATCCTGCGCAGGGCCTGAAATTTTGCAGGGCCTGATATTTTGATTTCAGGCCCTGCGTAGGGCTTGAAATAATCTTATTTCAGGCCCTGCGCAGGGCCTAAAATCAAAATATCAGGCCCTGCGCAGGGCCTGAAATCAAAATATCAGGCCCTGCGAAGGGCCTGAAATGATCTTATTTCACGAAATAGGGCCTGATACACAAGTCATTGATACACAAGGTATTGATGCTCAAATTGCCTAGTGTCACTTTGAACTGTGATTTTATACATAACCAATCAATAGTTTTCTTTTTTATAACTCTTATGTGATCTTTTGCTTTTGTAATAACCTATATACTTCATTAATGATGTCTATCATGCAAGAGAACTTGAGAGAACTCAAATTGCTTATGTTTTTTGTTAAAATAATACTTGCACAGATTGTCAAAACAAATAAGGTGCATCAAATAACCAAATGGATAAAGCTTCAAACCATAAAGGCATTGATACACAAGGTATTAGATATAATGCTTATTTCATGCTTTAATTATCCTACATAACTTGCTTTTGAATAGGAATGACTCTTACAAGTAAAAAAGTTAGAAAATCTCATTTTCTACTTCAAGATGGGGCAAATACTCCACCAGGGGTTTTGATTGCCAATCACACAACTGGAAATTCCAAAAAAAGAGGTAGAACCTTATTTTATACATAAGCAATCAATAGTTTTCTTTTTTATAACTCTTATGTGATCTTTTG
This sequence comes from Boesenbergia rotunda, assembly GCA_024364735.1. Classification (NCBI taxonomy): domain Eukaryota; kingdom Viridiplantae; phylum Streptophyta; class Magnoliopsida; order Zingiberales; family Zingiberaceae; genus Boesenbergia; species Boesenbergia rotunda. The sequence goes on from JAGFNQ010006175.1 coordinate 176,736, forward strand.
CATTTTGTAATAACGTATATACTTCATTGAAGGCTATCATGCAAGAGAACTTGAGAATGTGGTAGTTAGCGAAAAAGGTATTGATACACAAGACATTAATACACAAGGTATTGATACTCAAATTGCCTAGTGTCACTTTGAACTGTGATTTACTGCTAAATATGCTGTTATTGTTCACAAGGTTAATATGATATTTTATTTTATTTATCTGTAAATTATAACAAATGGCAGCAATAGGAATGAGTTGTGAGAGGCAAACTGTTGGAATGCCTCAAGATAAGGCAAATACACAATCTCAAAATACGATTGCCAAATACATACAAGGTACGTTAAATATCTTATTTCATGCTTTAATTATCTTATATAACTTGCCAAATGACATTTTATTTGGTATAATGATTATTTCATGCTTTAATTATCCTATATAAGGTATAAATGTTGTAATGCATCTTATAAGCTTTTATGTCTTAGGGCAGTTACTTCCCTTAAACTTCAATTATTGTTTGAACTTCTGATAGATAACTGCAATAAAATCTTACCAATACCTTTGATACACAAGGTATTGATACTATAAGTATATTTAGATCCTTTAATTATCCTGCGCAGGGCCTGAAATTTTACAAGCCTGATATTTTGATTTCAGGCCCTGCGTAGGGCCTGACATCAAAATTTTAGGCCCTACAAAGGGCCTGAAATGATCTTATTTCAGGCCCTGCGCAGGGCCTGAAATGATCTTATTTCACGAAATAGGGCCTGATACACAAGTCATTGATACACAAGGTATTGATACTCAAATTGCCTAGTGTCACTTTGAACTGTGATTTTATACATAACTCTTATGTGATCTTTTGCATTTTGTAATAACGTATATACTTCATTGAAGGCTATCATGCAAGAGAACTTGAGAATGTGGTAGTTAGCGAAAAAGGTATTGATACACAAGGCATTAATACACAAGGTATTGATACTCAAATTGTAACTCCCAATAATTTTCATGAATTATTAGGGATTTTTCGAAATTTTCTGGTAATTTTTTGAAATAAAAAAAAGAAAAGGAAAAGGGGCGAGGAGAGGTTTGATCTCATGACCTTGAAGCAAAGCCAAACCTTAAGTTGGTTCGGCTAGCTGAGAGGTTAGGGGGTATCAAGCACAGAAAAGGATGGAATCAATTAATGTTATAGGGGAGTAAGTTCTTTTCATAAGTGATGATATAACTTTCACTTAAGTCGCATTGAGACCCGATTAGGTCTTCGTTGAAGCCACGTGAGAAGGAGGCGTGGAGAGGCTGCGAAAATAGAGAAAACCAAGGGTTTTCTTCCTTCCTCTTCTTCCTCTTGAGTAGAGAACCTAGGGTTCCTTCCCTAGGGCCAAAGGGTAGAGGTTCTTGTAAGGGAAGAGCACGCGCGGCCAAAGCTTGGAGTTTTAGTGAGTTTTTGCGTGAAGGATGTAAGTAGATCACTCACCTGCGATAGGAGTAGTTTCGATGTGTAGTTTCTCATTGTAGAACCTTGTCTTTGAGATCTATATGCATGCTTTAAGTGTTCTTTGAAATAAGTGATTTAGGTTTAGCAAGAAAACTTGTTTTTGTCATAAAACTTAATGTTAGGTATGTTTCTATGGGTGTGATCTAAGCATGGTAAGATAAGTACCAGAAAGGTCCCAAGATTGAGTTTTGGGACAAAGGGCACGCAAGGTGCTCGATGAAAGTTCAAATTAAGAAAAGTTAAAGGTTGTAGTGCAAAATTTATGCAAAAAGAAAGATGATTTGATAAGTATAAGAATTATGAGTAAGAAAGGTATTTTACTTTTGTAAAGTGGCTTGTACCGGGCAAATGAGAGACCCACAGAAAGTTAGAAAGAAACTCTAATAGGGTTCGGTGGCTTGCTACCCCGAAACCTATTAGGGAAGCGTGCATTGGTACACTGATACCATGGTACAATGTCAAGGCCTGAGAAAGTTATTTACTATTTTGAAATATATAAGTATATGTGAGTTTTAGTTTTCAAATGCAATTGATTGTTAGTATGTTAGCCTTGAATGTTACAAGCATGTTAAAGAACAAAAGAAATGTGGTTAGTAGTGTAAGATATGGAAATGCATGAGTTCTCAAGTTTCAAAAGAAATCATGAGCATGTTAAATTTCAAGAGTTTTGATGCAAGTAAATGTTTTAAGCATGTTTGAGCATGATAAGTGTATGAAAGTTATGATGCATAAGTGTTTCCAAGTGCATGTATTTTTGAAGCAAACATTCTTTTAAAACCAAGAGCATGTTTTATCATCGATTGAATGGTTTTCGTGAGTTAGGATTTACTTACTAAGCAATTTGCTTATTAGTTGCATTTCCTCCTATTGCAGATAAAGGTAAAGAAAAAGTATGAGCTAAGGAGGCGACTGGAAGGGTGATTGGTGCTCAGTGGCGGTAGAACCAGGGATAAGATCAAGGGGACAAGGTTTTAGTAGAGTTATTAGACTCAAAACCAATTGGAATTGCTTAGTTGGTACATTAAGTTTCTTAAGATTCTATGTTTCCATTAAGATTATCTTGTGAGCCTTTAAGTTCTATTTTGAGATGTTATATGTTTAGAAAACTAGCATAGAGTATTCAATTTGATGTTATTCTATAATATGCACCGATAGGGTTTGAATTGTGGATGTTTGAATGAAGTATCAAAGTCTGAAATTAAGGTTTCCAGGTGTGCCAGTCGACTGGTTCAGAAACCACTCGACTGGCATATCGAACAGAGGCTTTTGTGTGGAGGCACCAGTCGACTGCCCAAGGCGCCAGTCGACTGGTGCATCGAACAGAAAGTTTCTGTTCGATGCACCAGTAGACTGGCCTTCCTAGCAGTCGACTGGTGCCAATGAAAAAAAAAACTTCCTCTTGTGTAATGAGAAGGAGAAGAGGGTTATTATAGAGTGGTATAGAAGTTAAGTATTTGTAACCTTCCTATAAGATTAAGGTAAAGGTTGAGGTTAAGCAAAGGTGACTTCCCCTCTAAGACTAAGTGTAAGATTAAAGTGTTAAGAAAGTCGGGTCGTCACAGAGTGGTATCAGAGCAAGTTCCCACCATTCCACCACCCTGACATCAAGCATCAATCCGGCCGCCTACCAAGTAAGAAAGCGCATATGTTAATTTTATATGCTTGTCTTTATTGACTTTAGTATTATATGCTTGTCTTTATAGATTGCTAGTATGATTATATACTACTGTATGCAAAGTGATAAGAAAGTATGTTAGTATCATTATATGCCAATAGATGTAAAATGATAATGAAGCAAGCTAGTAAAAGATGATAAGCACTCGTTTTTCTTTAAACTATAGAGTGAGAGAATGGCAAGAGGACGTCCCAGAAATGTCCGACATGAGGAGCAAGCTCCTAGAGAACAGGAGTCAACGGAGTCAGTGTTAGTTATATGTGAGGAGTGTCCTAAGGCAATCGCCTTTTGACTATATCATTTATTGAATAAATGAATATTCACTATTTGAGTATACATGTTTTGTGTATTTGATTGAGATCTTAGACTCATTTACTGAATGTCCGCAATACAATTCACAGCATGAGAGAATTTGTGATGAATTCACAACTAGTGATTATCTCTACATGTGCAATTGTGAAGTATTGAAATTATCCCTAGTCAATGAATTGATAAATACGGACGCTATCAATTCTGTCGAGACTAGCACGGGTTATTCTCCAAGCAGCTGTTTCTCACTGGCTGGAGACATTGAGATGTCCGGAGATAAACGTGGATGCTAGTTAAGGGAACTAGTTCATTGGAGTGACTAGCTATAAGACTTCATGTGGTTATTTACATTTATATAATGTCAATGAAGATCTTATTGCGACTTAAGTGCGATGTTCCTTTGACTTGCGGTGTTCAAGTCATCTTGGTCATGGAACCTTATACTTTGACATCTTAAGCAAGCATCTCCTAGGAGGTGTGGACCCGGGATGATTGGGTATAAGCTGAAGTGCCCGAAGATGTTTGAACAGCCTACAAAGGATTCACCACTCCTTGCGAGGAGATGTATATCCAAGGCCTCTCGTCGGATTATTACTTCGAATCTCTGGCCAGAGTAAAACATGTTTAGAGTATAGGACTCTTAAATACATGTAAAGTAATTAGAATCCGTAGGACGAGGAAATGTTACTTGGGCTAGGTGTGACGTAGTCAGCCTAGTGGAGACTGACACAAATAGACCATGTCCTGAACCAAGTGGGTATAAGATGGTGAAGGGAATGGGGCACGTATTAATTCTAGTCGCTGAAGGGTTTCAGAATTATTTCTGAGGTCAACCGTTGATCTTTCGATTAATTGGGGATCATGATGTACTACTAGGTGTCACTCATGATCGTTCTATAATTAATTGATTAATTATAGACGGCCAACATAAATCGAAAGCCTATTTGGTCACACGCACAACGAGTAATCCGAAGGATTTAAAACGAGTTAAGAATTAGATTCTCCTATTAAAAGAGATTAAGTTTGGTAGAGCCAAACGATAAGTCGAATCTAAATTGTTAGAGGCGCATTGGAAGCATAGGATGGCTAAGTCTCTTGAAGACTTAATGGATAAATTAAATTGGTTTAATTTGATCCATGTATGGCTTAAATGGGCCGGCCACAAGAGGATTTCCTCCTCTTGCTTGACCGGCCACCTCAAGGGAGAAAAACTAATTTTTTGGTTCAAGTTATAAATTAAACCAAAGGTGGTTTATTTTATAAATTTATGTAGTAAATTTTTTATGTATCATGAATTGATACAAAATTTATTCCATAAATAAGGAGAGGCTTAATTGATTTTTATCATGAATTAAAATATGATTTTAATCATGTAGTAAAAATCAAACTTGGCATGATGGAATAAATTATTCCATAAGATTGATTCATGGAGTAAAAATTCCATAATTAGGCCTTGGTTGGGGACTATATAAAGGACCCTAAGGAAGGCTTTGTGATCATCCAATTCTATTCTTGCCTTGGTGCTCTCTCCCTCTCCTTGGTGGCCGGCCCCTCTCTCCCTCTCCTCTCTTGGCGTGGAGCAAGCAAGAAGGCCCTCTCTCCTTCCTCTTCCTCTTGGCGTGGAGCAACAAGGAAGGAAACTTCTTGGGGTGGAGCAAGCAAGCAAGAAGGATTTCTCTCTTCTTCTTCTTCCCTTCTTCTTGTGGAGCAAGAAGGCCTCTTCCATATTAGTGGTTAGTCTTCCAAATTTCTCTTTTGGTTTTCTTGTCGTGTCGTCGAAGAATCTAGTAGTTCTTGTCGACACGAAACTCGTGACTTTGCGAAGTCATCCCGACGAACTCGGCGTGTACGAGAATAGAGGCGGAGCTTCCGAGGGACGCTACGGTTGGATCTCGTCCCTTCCTTCGAGTTACGTAAGGTAATTCTTAGAATAATTTCCTTATTTGCAAAATTTTAATATGCAATTATACGGACACATGATCAATACCATGCATGCTAGGATATGTGATAGAGTTATTTTTGGAAATTATGTCCATGTTTATACTTCCGCTGCGTATAAAACTTACCATAAATAACTTCGTATCCACGTCGGCATGCATCCGGACCCAACAGTCAGTACCACCACCGGATCTTCAAGAAGTGGTGGCCCAGCTTCAGAGGCAACTTGCTGAATAGCAGCAAGTCATTGCCACCTTGATGGCAAATCAGCAGACCACTCCTGCTACCCCGCCAGTGGCTCAAGCAGTGGCACCGGTGGCGACAGTGGTTCCACCTGCACCTCCAGCAAGATAAGTGAGGCAAGAAGCATATATGATTCAGTGGTAGAGACTGAAGCCAGAGAATTTCTCTGGCACAAGTGAACCATGGGATGCTCAGGCGTGGTTCAAAACGGTGGAGAGTATAATGGAGTTACTGGACTGGCCTGAGGTGGAGAAGATTAAGTGCACTTCTTTTTGCCTTACTGGAGATGCTAGGATGTGGTGGGAAAGAGTGAAGGCCAAGAGAGATGTGAGTCAGATGACCTGGGCCGACTTCGAAGTGGAGTTCTTGGAGGAGTACTTCCATATGAAGGTCACCAACAAGCATTACGATGAATTCACGGAGTTCCGTCAAGGAGATTTATCTGTAGATGAAGCAGTGAAGAAGTTTAATCGACTAGCTCGTCTGTGCCCGGAGCTAGTTAGCACTGAGAAGGAAAGGGTCAGATTAATGCTCAAGATACTGAGACCTCAGATAGCTCTGAATGTGGCTGGCGGTGTTAATAGACTGCAGACTTCTGAAGAACTAGTAAGTAGTGCTTTGATCACCGAGCACTACTTAAATAGTATAAAGGTCACACGTGTGCAACAGCAACAAGCTACAAGTCAGAAGTCCCAAGGTAATCCTCAGAACCAACAGAACTGGAAAGGAAATTCAAGCAAGAGGAAGCAGTGGGACCAGAAGGCTCCTGAGGGCAATAGAGGAGGCTCAGCAAACAAGCAGCCCAAGTATTCTCCTTGCCCAAAGTGTGGGAAGGTACATCCTGGAGTATGTCATCAGGGCATGAGCGGATGCCATATTTGCGGAGCAGAAGGGCATATGATGAAGGCTTACCCTAACCGCCAGAGCATGAACGGATGTTATATTTGTGGAGTAGTAGGACACCTGGCCAAGGCTTGTCCTAAAGCAAAGCCGCCTCCACCACAGCTTCTTCAGTACGGGGGTGGATCTACTCAGTTACACCAGATGCAGCCAGCAATGGAGGGACCCTATTTCAGTCAAGGGAGGATGGAGCCCCACCAGCCACGACCAACGCCAGGATTTTCGCCATCATCAAGGAAGAGGTGGCAAATTCTCCTACTGTAGTCACAGGTCGAATACTCATCTCATCTCAGTATGCTATTGTTCTATTCAATACTGGGGCAACCCATTCTTTTGTGTCAATACTATTCTCTAAAAAGATAGGGATCCCACCAGAAAGATTGAGTCAGGAGTTCTTAACAACTTTACCTTCGGGGGAAGTAATGGCATCTACTCAGAGGCTAAGGGCAGTACCAATCTGGATTTCCAACCGAGAGCTCTATAGTGACTTGGTAGTCCTTGAGATGAAGGATTATGATGTCATTTTAGGGATGGACTTCTTGAGCAAGTACAGTGCTTCTATAGACTGCTGCAAGAGAAAGGTCAAGTTCACACCAGAAGCAGAACCTCCATTCGAGTTTATTGGAGACCCAAAGAGAAAGACAAAAAGGTTCTTATCTACCTTACAACCTCAGAGAATGTTAGAAAATGGGTGTTCTGGTTTTCTAGCTCATATAGTAGATGCAAGGCAAAGAGAAGAGTTAAAGAAGGAGGAAGTGAGGGTAGTCTGTGATTATCCGGAGGTGTTTCCTGAGGAGTTACCAGGACTCCCTCCAAATCGAGAAATTGAGTTTGAAATTGAGTTGGCTCCAGAACCAACCCAATTTCAAAGGCACCTTATCGCATGGCGCCAGCAGAACTGAAAGAACTGCAAGAACAGTTACAAGAGCTGCTCGACAAGGGTTTCATCCGCCCTAGTCATTCACCATGGGGAGTTCCTGTGCTGTTCGTTAAGAAGAAAGATGGATCTATGCGAATGTGCATAGATTATCGGGCCTTGAATAAAGTGACCATCAAGAACAGATATCCTTTGCCAAGGATGGATGATTTATTTGATCAGTTGAAGGGAGCCACAGTGTTCTCCAAGATAGATCTGCGGTCAGGTTACCATCAACTCAGAGTTAAGGAGGGTGATGTGCCAAGGACGGCTTTCAGTATAAGATATGGGCACTATGAGTTTGTAGTCATGCCCTTTGGAGTGACAAACGCCCCTGCGACGTTTATGGATCTGATGAATCGAGTGTTCAAGGATTTCCTTGACAAGTTCGTCATTGTCTTCATAGATGATATCCTGGTGTATTCCAAGTCTCAGGAAGAACATGACGAACATCTGAAGATAGTGTTGCAGACCTTGCAGCAGAAGGAGCTATACGCCAAATTCTCAAAGTGTGAATTCTGGCTAGATCAGGTGGCCTTTTTAGGCCATATCATTTCCAAAGAAGGCATTATGGTAGACCCAGCCAAGATTGAAGCAGTTAGTAACTGGAGTCGACCAACGAATGCTAGTGAGATCAAAAGTTTTCTGGGTTTAGCAGGGTACTACAGAAGGTTTGTGGAGGACTTTTCAAAGATAGCTTCTCCACTTATAGCCCTTACCAGAAAGAATAAGAAGTATGAGTGGACTGAAGATTATGAGCAGAGTTTTCTTAAGTTGAAGAAAAGACTGACAAGCGCTCCTATTCTTACAGTTCCAGAAGGTGATAAGAGCTTTGATATTTACAGTGATGCATCAAAGCTAGGACTTGGAGCCGTACTTATGCAAGAACGCAAAGTCATAGCTTATGCTTCTAGGCAACTCAAGGATTATGAAAAGAATTACCCCACTCATGATCTGGAGTTGGCAGCTATAGTCTTTGCTCTAAAAATATGGAGACATTATCTGTATGGAGTGCAGTATAAGATTTATACCGATCACCAGAGTCTGAAATATTTCTTTACTCAGAAAGACCTCAATATGAGACAGCGAAGGTGGCTTGAGTTGGTTAAAGATTATGACTGTGAAATACTCTACCATCCAGGTAAAGCAAACAAAGTAGCAGATGCACTAAGTAGAAAGACTTGTGCCACGTTGATGTCCCTGTCATCAATATCACCACCATTACAGAAGGAAATAGTAGATTATGGAGTTGAAATCATCTATGGGCAGTTATCTCTATTGACGCTAGAGTCAACCTTGCTGGAAGATATACAGAAAGAGCAAGATGAGGATTCTGATATTCAAAGAATCAAGCAAGAGGTACAAGAAGGAGAAAGTAAAGAGTTTAGAATATCTGACAGTGGGATACTTTATTATGGTGGCCGGCTATGTGTCCCCAACAATGAAGAGTTGAGAAGAAAGATTCTTGAAGAAGCCCATGGAACTCCCTATTCTATGCACCCTGGTTCTACTAAGATGTATCAGGATTTGAAAAGAAGGTTTTGGTGGCCTGGAATGAAAAGAGAGGTAGCAAAGTATGTCAGTACCTGTCTGACATGTCAGAGAGTTAAAGCAGAACACCAGAGACCAGGAGGTGTTTTACAACCCATTCAGATTCCAGAGTGGAAATGGGAAGACATAGTCATGGACTTCATAGTTGGTCTACCAAAGACAACTAATGGCTATGACGCTATTTGGGTGATAGTAGACAGATTGACTAAGTCTGTCGACTTCTTGGCAATCAGAGTGTCTTATTCGATTGAGAAATTAACCCAGTTATATGTACAGGAAGTGATTCGACTACACGGAGTCCCGAAGACCATTATCTCTGATAGAGATGGTCGTTTCACTTCACACTTTTGGGAGTATGTACAAACAGCACTTGGCACCAAACTGAAGTTTAGCACAGCTTTCCATCCCCAGACTGATGGACAGACAGAGAGAGTAAATCAAGTGTTAGAAAATATGCTCAGAGCTTGTGCACTGGATTTCAAAGGCAGTTGGTGCAAGTATTTATATTTAGCTGAGTTTGCCTACAATAACAGTTACCAAGCTACTATTGGTTGTAGGATCGATGCACGTGAGAGGGGGGGTGAATCACGTGATTTTTTAGAAAATTAAGGCGCTTTAAAAAGTGTGCACAGCGGAAATGAAATAAACGGAAAACAAACACACTAACACAAACGAATTTTACTTCGTTCGGAGCCTTCGTCGACTCCTACTCGAAGGCCCAGGTCCCTCGGACCTTTCCGTTGGGCAATCCACTAGTATTCTCTACCGGTAAGCACCGATAGAGTAAGCGAGTACAAAGGAATTGAAAGTGTGACAACCCCACACTTTCAAGCAATTAAATGCAATAAAATATTTATAAAAAAATATCTTTTTACCGACGTCCGGAGTAGGTAGACTCTTTCGGGGCAGCAGGACGTCGTCGGCTCGAAGTGTAGCGTTTCCGGAGCAAGGCGCGAGCGTAGAATAACTTGAAAGCTTTGACAGAAGTGTTGTTCCTTGAAGAGGGTCGAGGCCCTCTTTATATAGGGCAGGGGGCGCCCGACATGCTCGGGGCGCCCCCCACGTGGCTCTTGATCCGGCGAGCCCTCCGGTCAAGGCTGATCTCTGCATCTTCGGGATCAGCTCTGACTGGGGTGCCCGACGCGCGCGGGGCGCCCGATTTGACCGGTCAAAGCGTCATCTTCAGGGCTTCGCGAGGGCGAGCTTCGGCAGCTAGCAGTGAGGTGGCACAGGGGGCGCCCGATTTAAGCGGGGCGCCCCGAATAGCGCTGCTGTCGGGGCGTTTACCTCTCTGCTGACCTTGGGTTGACTCTGGGGCGCCCGACACATCCGGGGCGCCCTGCTCAGCTACGGCCTCACTCCTTTGAGGCTCTCTGAGCTGCAGAATCATAGTCCTTCGGTCCTGCATCCAGGGTTAGTCCAAAACAAGGCTAGCACAATTTTATACGGACTAAAATAAGATACAATTCTAAGTTAATTAGATCCTGTCTCCCAGACCAGGATCTAACCAGGACTCAACTTAGATCACCTAAATGGGTCTAAGTTGGACCGCGCCTAAAGTCCAAGATTGGACTCGTCCTCACTGGGTCGCTCCTCCAGTGACTTACCCTACTTACCCTTTGTGCAGCTCTGCTTGACTTCTTGACCCTACCAGGACTTCCTGCCAAGGCTCAACCACCTTGATCTTCCTGCCAAGTCTCAACCAACTTGGTCTTCAACCAGTTGTCAACCCAACTGGACTTTCCGCCAGAGCTCAACCACCCTGGACTTCAGCCTGATGTCTGGTCCTAAGTCTTTCAACCCTGCACACTTGGTAAAGAGGTTAAACACACAACACGTCTAACTTTGACCTATTTGTCATTCATCAGAACTTGAGTTTGACCGTTAGTGCAAACTGCACCAACAATCTCCCCCTTTTTGATGCAATGACAACCTAGGTTAAAGTTAGAGAAAAAACTAGCAGATACATGCAAGTAAATAAAAAAATAAGCATGAAAGTACAGGGTGCAAAATTAAGTAGCAAATAGAATTTTCTAAGCTTTAACCCTATTCTCCCCCTTTGTCATTCATCAAAAAAACATACGTATATTAAGTTACGGAGAGTAGGATCCAAAGCTAAGTGATAGGGAAAACTAGAGGTAGGCAAAATAGATTAAGTAAGATAAATAGCCTAAAAAGAAAACTCCCCCTGAATCAATTCACTTAGCTTTCAAAACTAACAAATAGTTTTCAACAACATTATTTTTCAAATGAATTAGAAATGTTTTCAAAGTTAAGCTTGACAATCTTTTTAAAGGAAAATATATAAAACTACATATTTTTCAAAGTCAAAAGAAACTTTGCTACTGAGCTTCAACTTACAAGAAGGAAAATGTTCTAAGAATTAGCTTTAAAAGATTCAAGACCATTAATTATTCAATTTATAAGACCAATGTTTCAAGAATATACCTTAGATTCGTTTGAAAATAGTTATACTTTAAAAATAATATCATAGACTTAATCAAACTATTCTTAAAATTAATTTTTTAAGTTAGTTTGAGCTCCCCCTTAACTTGACAAGCCCTTAGAATTCCTTGTCAATTTCAAGTTAAACACTCTATTATGTCCAAGGGATACTCAAACTATAAATAAAAATATTTCAAAAGAATCATTTTTGGAAGTAAATCAATCAAAATATTTTGATACTTTCTAGTATAAAAAACATAAGTGTTTTTATTTTAAAGTCAATTTGAAAAAGGAGATCAAAAATACGGATTTTTCAATGCTAAACAGACCCAGAAATATAGGCTAAGTGGTAAAAAAAACTAGTCTTAAATTTATTAACTTAGCTTTAAAAAATATTTTTTTTTTTTTCGAAAATAAAAAAAATTTTAGGGATCAATATTTAAAATTGAAAATCCAAAGACCAGATGATTTTACTAAGCATAACCCTTACTTAATTTAAAAAAAAAAACATAAACAAGCCAAGCTAAGATTAGCATAGTTCAAGTAGAAGTCTAGTTCAAATCAACAGAAGTCAACCCTACGCAGTAGGGGTAGTCAAATGGGTACATGTCCAAGTCATCTAAGAGGAGGGACCAGGAGGATCAAATGGGCCCGGCTGCCATGCATCAAATCGTGCCATGATCTCGTGGTACTGTGCATTCCAGGCTTCTCTATCAGCTGTGAGGGTACTCATAATGTTGTTGTAGTAGCCTAAGTTTGTCTCTTGGTCTTCAATATGGTACGCTTCCACTTCTTCTCTGAGGCTCTGGACGTGCGTCTCGAGTCGTGTAACTCTCTCGTACAAGGTCGGTGGAGCGGGCTGATCTACCTCTGCTGCTAAGTCGGCAACGTCGACCTCGACCTCCTCGTCGGCAATGTCCTGTGCGGCTGGTCGGCGTCGCCAAGTCAGAACCCCGGTGCCCGAGATGTCTATACCCGCTAAAGAAAAGTTTCTAAATCCTATCTCGTCGAATTCGGTCATCGTGGTAATCTCGCCGTCAGCGATATTTCGGCCGTGGTGGTGGAGGATAGAGGTGATGATGTGGCAGTAGGGAGTGCGGATACGCCCCTTAGTGGATACACTAGAGGCATGTAAGATACAGTGGAAGAGGTGAAGGCCTATATCTATGTCCAGATGGTGGATAAGGGCATAGAGAAGAAAAGTGTGAAAGGGTTTCATGGTGGCTGTGTCCCTAGTGGACAAAGGGAGGATGCAGCGGACAATTACTCTGTAGAGAGCGTAGTCCTGAATCGGGAGTCGGGTGGACTGGAACTGCCCTCCTGCAGGGTCCATGTCTTCCCCAAAGAAATAGTTGTATAAGGTGTTCAGGTCAATATGAGAGTAGGGGGCGTCGAAAGGTGGGTTCCTTGGAGGGTAGCAACAGAAGATGGACTGAGATGGTCGGAGTCCCAAAAATCGGTTCAGTAGGGTAGGAGTGATGCTCAAGGGCATTCCTTGAACGGTAGTGACGAAGCTCAAGTGGTCTTGCCTAATTATGTTGTTATAGAATTCTGCACATAGGGTGTTATTGATCGAATGTGTGCAGAATACGAGGTTATCTAGTTGATAGAAGTTAATTGCGGACATTGCGACTGGACATGATTGGGAGAAGAAATGACGGTTAAGGTAGCTTGTTTTAATCGGAATGTAGGTGGTTTGTGCGAACTTGTTACAAAGTGCTAGGTTAGGAAATCTAGGGTCGGGACTAGGCTCATTACCGGGGTTCGACTGAACTGCTCGGCGTTTTCTAAGTATAGAAAAAATAAGTGATTAAAGATAAAGAAAAAAAAAATTGTAATTTAAGAAAAATTAATTGCACAACTAAATTTCATACCTTGGAGGCATGGTTGAGGCAAGGGAAGGCTTAGGTTCACTTGATCCACAAGAATGAGGCAAAGGGAAGAAGGAGTGTGAGATGTGGTGTGGGAAATGAGGGAGTCTCGGGTCCCTTTTATAGAGGATGATGGGGGGGCGCCCGACGGGTCACGGGCGCCCTCTACAGGTTGGTTTCGCCTCGGGCAGGGAAAAGTCTGGAGGGGCGCCCGACAGGTCACGGGCGCCCTTCTCAAAAGCTGTTTTGTCAGCAGCTTTTGACTGCTTTAATCAGCGTGGGAGACATGTTTTTAAGGGGGCGCCCGACAGGTTACGGGCGCCCTTCTCGAGTCGGTCGAATGCAGCTTTTGCTGCTTTGACTGGAGCTGGTACCTTTTCAGTGTTGTGATGGGCGCCCGACAGGTTACAGGCGCCCTATGTACCAGACTTTTGAATGTTTTGACCAGGTTTGACTGTTTGACTCCGTTTGACTGTGTTTGACCATGTTAATCATTGTTTGACCCTGATTATGAGAGCACAAGCAAGGTGGTTTAATTTGAGCTTAATTTTCCTGTCTCACTGAATCTAGGGTCTTCAATCACGTTAACCTTAAGGTTGTTGTGAGACAGGTTTGAAGAAAAAAAAAATTATTAAGATTTTCAATTAAGATTAAGGTAAAATTTTAATTACAAGCTTTAGTTATTTGGGGATTAAAGTTAGAGGTATTTAAATAAAGTTTTAATAAAGGGTTGAAGTTCAATTAGGTAAATTTTAGGGGTTAAAATTTAATTTGGTCGAATTTTAAATAACTTAAAGTTAGTTAAGATTTAATTAAAGATTCAATCATTGGAGTCTGAATAAAGATTGAAATTCTAATTAATTAAGGATTAAAGTTGATTTAGGATTTAAGTTTAATTAATTAATGATTAAAATTTGATTAAAGAGTTAGATTTTTAATTATATAATTTTAATTAACGTTAAATTTTAATTTAATTAAAGTTAATTTAAGTAAAGTTTGATTATGCAAATTTTAGTTAAAGTTAAAGTAGAATTTAATTAAGGTCAATGTTGAAATTTAATTAGATGAATTTTTAATTAAGGTTTTAATTAGGTGAAAAATTAAGATTTAGATTAAGTTAAAATATGATTTAATTAAGAATTTTAAAGTTTAATTTTAACATTTAATTTGTATTTGAATTTTAATTTTAATTTTAATTTGAATTTTAAATTCGTTAATTTGAATTTTGGATTTAAAAAATAAGATTTTAAATTTAAGTTTGAGTTTTTAAATTATCAATCAATGATTTGACCTGATTAGCCTTATTCATCTCACTTGATCTAAGTTATCAAACAAAGGGATCCTATGATTTGTGTGAGATGAGTTTGAGTTTGATTCATAAAAGAAGTTAATCTGACCTCTTGTTAGATTCGGGTTTGACAAAAAGTAGTTTAAGCGTATACTTCGATAATTAGCTTCCAGGCGGGAGGCGAGGCACAGGGGCCTTCTTTGGCCGAAACCTTATTGGAGCAACAACCTCTTTCTAGACAAAGCTGCTTAAGGAAGTTGTACTTTAACCCTACTTGTTGAGACACCCTGGTCTAACTAGTCTAGGATGTGTCGAGATAGTTTCGGCTAGTTCTCTAGCGTACCGTTATCTCGACTCACCCTAATACTAAGTAGGTCAAGAGTTAGATTAACTTTTAAAACTAGTCCTAAGTGCCCACCTGGGCAAAGGCTGATTTTGAGGTGCCAACTAGTTTGGTGCCTCCCCTTGGATTATAGGTTGAGTGCTTTGGGTTGTTAAAGTGGACTCTTAAATTTCTTTGAATTTTGAATTAGTTAAATTTTTTAATTTGTCTTTATCAGGAATTTTGTAATGCTTAAATTATTGTTGGGTTTTAATTTCGAATTACCCAAGTTTGTAATTTTCAGTTTTGAAGAATTGTTAATTAACTTGGGTTTATTTTCAAGTTTAATGGTTTTTGAATTTTCGATTACAATTGAACTATTAACTGAGTTAAAAACTTTATTGAGATAAACATTGATTTTATCGAGGGTTAGATTTTCACAATCTGAATTAACTTGGTCATGTTTTTGTTTAACCAAGTCAGAGTTGAGTTTGTTCTGGTCTGAAAAGTCTGAAGTATTGCAAGAAGTTTTTAACAAAATGTGCATTTCGGGAGGATTTATAGAGATATCTAATTTATTACAAGAACCTTCTACACAGTCAGATATTTCAGAGATTTGCTGAGAATCATGCAAGACATTTGTATTAATAATACTAGGGGTATTCTTGTAATTTACCTCAATCGCATCCCCTAATTTAGTAGGCTTTACCATTGGTTCAGGCTCGACTTTAGTTGCAAATTGGACTTGATCTTCCATCTTTAAGTTTGGTTCTGTGATTGATTTAGTAGACTCATCTTCAGATTTAAGCTTAGGCTCATCCAGCTCCTTCAAATTCTCGTGCAATTCATTCAGCCGAGTCCATAGGTCATATGCGTTGTTATACTTTTCCAGTCTGCAGGAAATTTTGTTAGGCAAAACTGCACAAATTAATTTATTTACCTGCTTGTTCAGTTCATTATTTTGAGATTGGTATCTCAGGGCTAGCACGTAGTCGAAGTTTTGACTGCCCAAGAAGATCTCCATGATCGCCTCAATAGTCGAAAATCTTCTGGATAGTAGTGTGGGGGCTCGTTGACATTTCGCCCTTGCATCTTATTTTGCGCCATTTAGAAATCTGCACCAAAAAATAAAGTAGAAACAATATCCCAAGACTGGTCTTGGATTAGTAGTGCCGGGAAATGATAACTGACTAAAAAGCAACTTGAATGGTGTTGCACCAGATTCAAGTAAATCTAACGAACGGAAAAAGTAATCCAAATCTAGGCAACAATACCTAATTTAGATCAAGTGTAGCGAAAAACCAAACTCGAAAAAAAACTGGGATTTCCCCCGGCTCTTATGGTGGTTGCACCGATATAGAGCGTACCAGGCTCTGATACCACTTGTAGGATCGATGCACGTGAGAGGGGGGTGAATCACGTGATTTTTTAAAAAATTAAGGCGCTTTAAAAAGCGTGCACAGCGGAAATGAAATAAACGAAAACAAACACACTAACACAAACGAATTTTTACTTCGTTCGGAGCCTTCGTCGACTCCTACTCGAAGGCCCAGGTCCCTCGGACCTTTCCGTTGGGCAATCCACTAGTATTCTCTACCGGTAAGCACCGATAGAGTAAGCGAGTACAAAGGAATTGAAAGTGTGACAACCCCCACTTTCAAGCAATTAAATGCAA
>JAGFNQ010006175.1:199370-297464 GCA_024364735.1 Boesenbergia rotunda
TCCACTTCCGACTCAAGTTTGACCCAGTATGCCCTAGGTCCATGAACCTTTCATGCCTACAAAAAATAGATCAAAAATTTAGTGGCCAAATAATCCAAATATATACAGATTTGTAATTAAGTCCAAAATAAAAGCAAGTTCTAAAACCTAGGGTAATTTCATAATTAAGCAAGTAAAACATGGATTTTGCAACTAAAATAATAAATAAAATGGTACTTATCAACTCCCCCACACTTAAGCTTGAGCGTCTCGCGAAATCACTAAGTATGTATCCCCTAGATTTTCTTAAGCATAATTAGAAGCAAATGAAAAGAAATTACCTAAGGTCGTCAATTCTCATAAATCTAAGCTCTATGGATTAGTATCTTGTCCTTAAATAAACAACTTAGCCTTTTCATCCATCATGATTCATTGAGATGAATTTAACTCACTAGCCTTTCAAGGAAAATTTTGGGTGGCTCTCTTCTTAAGTTCTAAGTTGATGATGGAAGTGGAGCTCACTCAAACACACATGCTTCTTGCACTACCATAGGCTTGCTTGTTATCTAATCTCCACCATTATTCATGATTAGGATCAATATCTACAAAAACAAGTGAAAACATGGAAAATGGTAAGAAATGGAGTAAAAGCCAAGAAAATGGAAAAATTGATAAAGTGGGAGACTTGGTTGTTCAAAAATATTTCCAGTGTGCTTTGCCCCTCTTCAAATCAAATCTGATTGGTGGAGTAAGAATTTGAATAATGCCTTTGATTTAGGTGAAGAAAACCCTATTAGTCTCAATGTGCCAAGTTTCCTTTTGTGTGCCACTTTCTTCCTTCTATTTTCTAAAATTTTTTTTCTTTTCTTCTGGGTCAGCTACTGAATTCATTTTCTTCTTTCTTTCCCTCTAGTAAAGTCAAAAAGGTAGTGGAGCAAGGCTGTAATTCGAATGAGAAAAAACTTCACTTGATTCATGGTACCAACATTCCATTTGTGTGCCAATTTTTTTTCTCTCTTCTTTTTCTTCGTCAAACTATTTTTTTTTCTTTTTCTTCTCTCAAATCTTCTAATAGAGCACAATCGGGTCAGATTTTTCATTAGAGAACTTGAAACATCAAATAACAATTGGGGGATTAGATGCTCCATATGTGTCCTTCACTAATCAACTATTGCAACTCCCTCTTGATACATGTCCTTCCAAGTTGGCACATTTCGATTGCATTCTTTTCTTTTTCTGTTTCAGCTTCAAATTCAGCTCCACTGAATCAATTTCAAGTCTCTAATTTCTTCACATCAGTTAGCATATAGGAGTAGTTGAGCAAATGGTAGTGGAAAACCTAAATGCTTCACTTGGAATTTTGGCACTACAACTTTTTTTTTCTTGATTTTTCCTGTTCTGATTTAAAACATCCCAGCAGCCACCATTTCTGTTTCTGATCAGCTGTGATGTATTCAACACTCTTTAACATATTCATGTGCTTCATTCCTTGATTCACAGCCTTGAAACCCAAAATTCAGCCCAATCTTGACACAAACTGCATTCTCAGCTTTTTGACACTGATTTTTTTCCTTTTTCTTTCCTAGATGCATTCTCAGCGTGCTGCTCTTCGAAATATCTAATGGATGGTGAAGGTGGCTCTCTTAATCCTTGTCAGCAGCCCTTGAAACAACCACATTAGTTTCAAATCAATTTCTGCACTTCAATTTCTGCACTGCACAGAATTTTTTTTTTCTTCTGTTTTTGGCACAGCTTTCTTCATTGATTCAGATGTATACAACTTCAATTCAGATTCTAACAAGGTGATGCTGATCTCGACTTCCATAATTCCAACTTTCCAGTTTTG
The DNA here is from genome assembly GCA_024364735.1 of Boesenbergia rotunda. Taxonomy (NCBI): domain Eukaryota; kingdom Viridiplantae; phylum Streptophyta; class Magnoliopsida; order Zingiberales; family Zingiberaceae; genus Boesenbergia; species Boesenbergia rotunda. The sequence goes on from JAGFNQ010006175.1 coordinate 201,196, forward strand.
GATCCAAGTCAATTTGGATACAAGTTAACAGATTTTTTTCTTTCTTCACCTTGGCACAAGAATTTCTTTCTTTTTGCTTTTGTGTGCCATTGTTTCTCATTGCAGAAAATTTTTTTTCATTGTCACACTATGCCACTTGGATCTTCAAAATATGTTACGGAAGCTAGATCTCCAATTGCTTCCATCTTTCTTGCTCATTCTTGACACCAAACTCACTCAAACTCATTCTTGGCACATGTAATTTGCAAAAAAAAAAAAAAAAATCTTGAAATACCTCTTTGCTACCAAATCTTTCCAAAATGCTAGTCACTCCCCCACACTTAAATCTTTGTCCGTCTCGGGCAAAATAGCATTAAGAAACATCCCAAACAAGCAAGTCCATAGAAAAAAATGGGGTTAAGAGTAGGAGATAAGTAAAGCCAAATAGAATAAACATGATTAGTGCTAAAAATTGATGTGGAAAGGGAAACAAATGGATTAGTCTCTATAGATGTGATCCAATCATTGAAATATGATTTTGAAAGAACCTAAGCAAGTTCTAGAGCACAATAACATATGTGTGTCACAAAGATAAGGCTAATTCTCACTAGGCAAAAATAATTCATCTCAAGTCCTCAATTAAGAATCTAAAGCTAAATAGTACTCAAGCATCCAAGATTTCATCCATTAGCTCAAACCCTAAGTTTGACAACCAAATTTAATTTATTTTCACAAGACTCTAAAATGCTAAGGTGATAACCTAGAGGGATACATTTATTCCTAGTCATGCAAGAAAAAGTGACAAAAGAAATAACAAGGTATTTACAATGACTCCTATTCATTCTACTCTACTCATGCATTTATTAGCGAGGACTCAATTTAAAGGAAAATTCTAGAAGGCATAAAAATGAAACATGCAATAAAAGAAAATACAAGAAAGAACAATCTCCCCTTTATTTCTGGTGGACGGAGTCTATCCAGAAGTAGCCTCCATCGTGGTAGTGGAGGAACATGGGTGGCTGAGAGAATTAAGACTCCCCCACACTTAAACTTTACAGAAAATTGCTCTGGTGGCCGCAGGCGATTTAGGTTCAAGATCCATTGAAGGAATGGAGTGTTATGAATTAGAGTAAAATCAACTCCTCCTTTTTGATGCCTTTTGAAAATTCTTCCAGGAGGCTGGAGTCTGTTCAGATGGAGCACCCACTCCGGAAGTCTTCTAGACCCTGCAAAACAATGTAATACCTCTCTCAAGCGTGCAGGGCAAGACAGAAATAAAATAATATCAGTCTCTGCATGAAATGTATCCAAAACTGCATCATGTCCAATGAAATCAATTCTTGGTGCCTCAATAAATTTTTCACAATTATTTTCTACAAAAAATGCATCCTGAAATTTATCACAAATAATAAAATCAATCCTTGGCACTTCAATAGAAATTTCACAATTATTTTTTACCAAGGATGTATCAAGCAATGTATCACAACCTATGAAATCAACTTTAGGTGCCTCAATGAATTTTTCACAATTATTTTCAGCATAAGATATATTAAAAGACTCATCACAACAATCAATATCAATTCTAGGCACATCTAAAAAATTTTCACACTCAGCATTGGCATCTGATGTAACACAGCATGCTTCATTTTCAGCAAATTCTACACTAGGTACCTCTAGGGATTTTTCACAATCAAATTCTACAAGAGATGCATCCCTAAGTATATCACAAACAATAAAATCAGTTTAAGGTACCTCTATGCAATTTTCAGAAAAATTAGGAGGAATATTTACCTGATCGTGCTGAAAAATACCTAGCACTACAAGAAAAAAGCTAAACAACAACGCTTTTTACACATTGTCTATGTGACTTAAAAAGCGTTGTTAAAAGCACTGTTGTTAAAAGTATGTTCAAAGACAACGCTTAAAAAGCGTTGTTATTTTGTGCAAAGACAACGCTTTTTTAATGTTTAAAAAGCGTTGTTGTTTTTATAAAGACAACATTTTTGCAACACTTAAACAACGTTGTTGATTTTTACAAAGACGACACTTTTGCAACGTTTATAAAGCGTTGTCATTTTTTTCCAGGGCAAAGCTTTTACAACGCTTAAAAAGCGTTGTCATTTACTACAAGGTCAAAGTTTTTAAAACATAAATATTTTACCAAAACATACAAAAAATATCCACAAACAGTAAATATGAATATCCACAAACAAAAAATAAAAGCATCCACAATCCTTTTTAAAATATAACTATTTAACAAAAGATACAACTTCATATTATCCAAACAAAAAATATATATGATCGCACAATCCTCAAATTAACTTTATATCCATATTAAGTTTAACAAGGTCATCATCAAAACATCCTTCACCGGTAGCTATGACACTTTTCTTTGGTCTCAACTTCTCAAGCCCTTTAACTATGATTTAACACTGCATCAAAATAAAAATTCATGTTAGAGATTCTGTGTGAATGAGATAAACGACATCGATAAAATCCATAAGCAAGTTAAATGTTGGATCCGTGGTGAAATAGTCGTCAAAGGTACTTACTTTTCGATCCGTGGTGAACTTTGCTGATGACTTCTTCAATATTGGATGAACATCATCTGAGCAAGGAAAAAAAATCAACCCTATAGCAAGCATAAACTTGTAATTAATAAAATAGAAAAGTGATTTATGAAACATGGATCTCGAAATGAAACATGTAACAACATACATTTAATATATCATGCTTCTATATAAGTATTTTTGAACATTAATATGCAATATGTGACTACCTGTGTAGGTAATAATTCAGGCTCACGAGATCCCCCAGCAATTACATATATCATACTTTGGATGACATTGGTAAAATTTTGAATATGTTGTTCATGCATCTGCCTCATCCGCTCCATAGGAGTACAATTAGTCCCCTACCTTATTTATTGGACATCCAAGTCTAGGAAGAGAAACTACATTAAAAGTTGTTCTGAGTTTGAATAAGCAAAGGATTTATAGGACTTCTTAACTTGCAACTAAGAATAGTCTTAAACAATTTTAGCAAGCTCTGGAAAATGTCATCCATACCATTCACGAACTCTCATGGCATAGGTATTGAGCTCTTTGTCTAAATCATCCAATAATCTAATGGCTTGAATGATCATTGTATCAACCTAAACCAATCAAAATGAAAACCTTTTATAATCACAAGAGCAGTTCAGTTTATAAGAGGTGAAATTATTTATGCACAGATGTCCAAAACCCCTTCATAATAAATTAGGTTTGTGGAGCTAGATTCACCAAGAGAAGCAAAAATGCCATTTTCTAAAAGGGGGATCAAATTATGTGTACAAAAACTGAATTTTTTTGTTTCCCATATGGTGTTAGTATAATCAACATCGAAATATTTGTCAGAAATTGATATAGACAAGACAATTGCGAGCATACACAACCCACTTTGAATCAAAACTACAAAGTAGGAGTAACCTTATCAAGGCTAAACTTTATCTTGTATCTGGAAAAACTGTGGGACAATCCTAAGCTCATTGGAGCTAAATCTTGTACAGCTAACCCAGCTATGAGTTCTGTCAACTGATTCCTAAGCCCCCTCATCAACTTCATCACGACATTGTTGTGGAGACAATCAATTTTCTGTAGATCATAGAATGCAAAACTCAAATCATATAACCATGCTAGACAAATAGACAATGATAAAGCACATTAACTAGCTAACCAGCTTGTCCTTTATTGCATTACCAAGTTTTGAATCAGCCACGGCCAATGTTTCACCATCACAGTGAGCACGTAAAAACTTCCTCAGGCCTTTGCTGGGCTTGCTATCAATCAATAACGTTGCGGCAGATAATGCATGTGAAGTGTTCTCAAATTTATTAAAAGCTTGCAGCTTCACAATCTGACAAAAATAGGGGGGAATATTTTTAAAAAACATATTAACAACAGAAAAAGGAACTGAATAACAAGTGTCATCTAGCAGCTTGTACTGCTCTGAAATTTCCTTATAAAAAAATTAGTTTACTAGGTGAAATGCGGAATCATTTGTTTCATAATAGTCATTTCAAACAAAGTCAGAAACAACCTAATCAGTAATTAACATTTGCAATCAGGAGGGAAAATGGCAGAAATAAGAACTTGTCAAGTAACCATTCTAGTAGACTCAGCACTCGTAAACTCCTTCCATAAATCCTGAAATAGCAGATGGAAAACGAATAAAGTGAACAAAACTAATAACTTGAGATAAAGCATGACATGAACGAATCCGAAAACACTATCACTGATCGAAACAAACTGATAGCCGAGAAACTCAAAACTCCACTGATCAGAGAAATGGAAAAATCACAACATGAAATCCACAGCTCACTATCACTAGCAATGATCCCAACCCAACGTTCCAATTCAGATTCAAAAACTAAATCTCCATTGATTAATGCATTCCTAATCACACTACTAGAAAATAACAAGGCTTACCTCCTCTGTTCCATCCTTCTTCGAAGATGCCACACCAAATTTCAAACCCAATCAATCCAGCCCACGAACTCCATCTCATTCCCTGCTCATCAACTGATCACCATCACCAATCAACAACAACCCAAGAACACAAGAGCAAATTCGAAGAAGGGAAAAAACAAATCCAAAATCCATACTCACGGCAGAGTTATCATCTCGAATTTGATCAAAGAACCATGAGAAAACCTCACCAATCAAAGAATAATCAGATTCAAATCAACCACTATCGGAAAACCGAGATCAATCTTGAAAACCCAATTCTTACCTAGAATGTTGTCACGCCCAAGAACAGTCGCGAATAGGGGAGATCGAGTACTCAGTTGGCTTCTTTTGATCGAAATCCCACATCAATCGTCGGAGAAAACTCAGTGACGTCGCGTCAGCAAACCACTGCTGATCTGCGCTGGTTCTTGTACGACTCCGTCTCGAGAAGAACAATGGATCCTCGACGCTCACATGAGAAGAAGAGGAGGAAGAGAGATCACCGTGGGCAAGAGGCTCTCGGCTTCGTTCAAGGGAGAAGGAAGAGAAGAGGAATCGGATCGGAAATGAGGGGTTGGCCGCGACTAGGTCTCGCGAAGGAGAAAGGAAGGATCGGCTTTGACTTGGCTAGGCCAAAAGCATCGGCGAGGAAAGAAGAGAAGAAAAGGGGAATTTTAAGTGAAATGACTATTTTGCAAATTTACCACTCTTCTTCTAAAATCTCCAATCAAAACTTTCTTTAGAAATTTTGCTATAAAACCCCTTCTAATTTTCAGTATTTAACATTATATGTTAGTCATTATCCGAGTTAGTAATTCTCATAATTTACCTAATCCATATTAAATTCTAATTTAAAACTTATTTAATTTTTAAATTAGATAATTTAAATCTAATTTTTTCTTAAATAATTCAAACTTATCCCTGCAAATATTTTTAAAATTCAAAAAAATTACTCTAAATTTTTTCATAAAGTTATTTCTAATTTTAACTCATATTTATAGTACTTTATATATGTGTATATATATATATATATTTGTAAGTATATATATATATATATGTTTTCATTTATTTATTAATTATTATTTTTAATTTTTTTTTTACACTGTATTTTACATAGACAAAACTTGCTAAAGTTTTATTATTATAGATACTAAAAAATTACTCAAACACAACGCTTTTTGAAAAGCGTTGTCTTTCATCTAAAAAAAAGGTCAATAGACAATGGGTATTTGAAAGTGTTGTCTTTAATAAGAAATAAAAAACATAGACAACGATTTTCACTAAAAGCGTTATTAAAATAAAAAAGACAACGCTTTTTAAAAAAAATGTTGTCTTTCAAGTGTTGTGAAATCATAATTTTCTTGTAGTGTGGAGGTTCTACAAAAGTAGATGTATCCGTGTTCTCCTCCTGGTCAAGTAATTGCTCCACTTCAGGTTCAAGTTCTGGTGGACACTCAACTAAAGTAGGTGATCCTTGAGTTCTTGCTTCCACCATGCAAGTCCCTACACTTTCTGATTCATCCTTTAAATCTTTTGGTGGTCCCTGGGGCTTAGTACAATCCCCTACACCTATGGAATCATCTCCTATACATGCTTCTCCTGTAATATCTGCAACAACAACATTAGAAAAATTAGGACCATCACTAATACTATCATCACAAAATAAAAGATGAGAATGGTCCTGTGGAGGTTCAGAATCTTCTTCTTGAGCCGAAAAGTTTGGAAATGGATTTTGAGTAGGAATCTCTGGAGGAATGCATGCTGTAGGAGCCCTGATTTTAATGATTTCTTCTTCTTCTTCCACCAAATTTGCAAGATCATTTGAAGAAGGACTTGGCCATGCACTAGGGTCACCTTGAACTGATAAAAAATTAACTCCGGGGCCCTCAGAATTAAGAGTAGCATGAGAAGATAATTGTCCTGATTCTTGGGCTTGACTTTGTTTCAATTGATCTTGCATGTTTTGAAGCCTTTGTTGTTGTTCTTGGAAAATTTGCTGTTGTTGTTCTTGAAAACTTTGCTGTTGTTGTAGAATTTGTTGCAACATCTCTATCATCCTTTGTTGTTGTTCCTCACTCCAATCAGGATTCTCAAAACCTCCTTGGTTAGTGTGGAACTCTTGTTGGTCTTGAAATTGAGACTGTGGGGTTGATAAAATGGTTGAATAGGCTGATTAAATTGTTGAAAACTTGGTTCACAACTTGGTGGAGATGGCTGAAAATTATGATTCTGGAATTGAAAACTCTGAATTGGTGGCTGAAAATTCTGATCGTTTGGTGGAAAATTTTGCTGTGAAGGTTGAAGTCCACTCTGATTTTGATTCTGGAAAGTCTGAAATGGTTGGAACCCTTGCTGAAAATTTTGACTTGATTGAAAATCTTGCTGAATTTGTTGAAATGAAGGCTGAAAATTCTGGTTGCATGGCTGAAATTGCTGTGGAAATTGATATGGTTGCTGGAAATTCAAATTATCTTGGTATCCTTGTTGAATTCCTTGAAAAAATGACTGATCTTGTTGATAAGGTTGCTGAAAGTTGGGCTGAAATTGCTGGAATTGGGGCTGAAAACTCTGGAATAGTGGCTGCCCAATCTGAGTTTGCTGGAAATTTGGTTGACTTGGCTGAAAATCTTGCTGAAATTGTTGACATTGTGGCTGAAAAAACTGATTTGGTTGCTGATTGAATGGTTGGTTCTGCTGAAACTGTGGACACGGATGCTGGTAATTAGATGAGAACATTTTGAACTGGCAGTCCTGTCACAAAGCAAACAAGAAAAATGGCAGCAACCATATACAAAAGATAAAGCACAAGAAAATAGAATCAAATGATATGCCCATAAGTACACAAGCAAAAATCAAACAAATCAACTAGTTGCTTCCCCGGCAACGACGCCAAAAATTTGACGGACCCAAAATAGACTGTCACGAATGTGGGTCTCAAATTTAAATATTTATAAAATGCTGGAAACCCTTTTTGCAATCAAAGAATGAAAACGTAGTAAAGGGGCCACAGGTCATATTTTTCCTCGGGACTAGTTGAGATGGTTCGATTCGATGCTCGAGTTTATGTGTCGTGATACTTTTGGGTTTCAATTAGAATTTGGTTTTGGAGTTGCAAACATGAAATGAAATCGCATGAAATTAAAGGAACTTAGCTAATAAGCTAAACTCATGGCAATCAATAACTCAACCAATGAACAATTTATCCAACCAATGCAACCTTGTCCAATTTGGAAATCAAATCTGTTATCAAATCAATCCAGATTCTGTTTGACACTGATTTAAAGAGCTGCTTCAGGAATTACACATTCAAACAAATCAAATGCAAACCATTCTATAACCAAACTGCTACAAACTTAATGCCAAGTCTTTACTTGATACAAAAGTGCAGCAAAGGAACAACTTGATACCAAAATGAGATAAGGTCTGATGTGCTAAAGATTAAAACTAGCTGCAGACTTTTAATTGATCAATGCAGCTTGGAAAGATATGCTGTAAATGAAGTTATCTGCATGTGCGAATGAAGAGATTGAAATTCGAGACTGATCAAGGCAAGAATAGACTTAATTCAGAAATTGAATGCAGACATGGACATGAAGAACTTAATAAATCTGATGCAGTGATGCAATGGCAAAATAAGTGCTGAAACTGACAAATGCAAACTGATATGCAGAACAGCCTTAAACTGATACAAATTTGAACTGATACGCAGAGTAAAAATGGCACGCAAGTGGATATAAAATTCAGTTACCAACTTGGACTGATATGCAGAACACGAAGCTGAATTCCTTAACAAATCGAATAAAGAACAATCAGCAACTGATGTGGAGTAAGAAAATGAGAAGCGATTGATTGAGAAACAACAAACAAAATGCAGACTTCTTGAGTAAATGAAATTGCAGTAGTTGATCTTGTCACGCAAGGCAGGCTTAGTACAATTTCAGAATTACTGAACTAAAAATTGGCAAACTGAACTCAAATACAGCTATAGAAATCGAATTTCAGGAATGAAGTTGGAGTCTTTACAGAAATAACCTGACAAGCATCAATTGGAACTAAGTGCAGAAATGGTAGCAGATCAATTCAAAAATGAACTGCAGGGAAGTAACCCTGTATACAGGAATGAAATGCAACAACAAAATGAATGCGAAAATCAAATTAAATCACTGAATTCAAATGCAAGGGAATTCGAATGCAGAGCTAGACTGATACAAACTTAGGCAGTTACAAACTTAGAGCTGCAGAAATGACTTAGAGTTTCCGAGATGAAAACTGGATTGATAAGCAAGAAAGTAAATTGGTGCGCAACAAAGAAAACAAAGGTAATATAACTAAACTAAGCTACAATGTAATTCGGCATGTGGAATCTAAGCTAGGTTGCTACAAAGTTCAGGAACCCAAGATGACAATTGATACGCAGCTAAAACAAAGAACTGATACGCAACATGCGCACAACTGCAGAAATGAACTAATTCAGAATTGATTAAACTACAAAACAAACTGATTCGAGTACAATTGATCTCTAATTAAGCAATCTAACTAATTACTTGTAGAATTTAAATCTACTGAAGAAAGAAACAATTTAGAAAATGAACTTAAACATCTGATACAATTGCAGAACAGAAATGAAATGCTGAAACAGAAATTACAGCTAGGAAAACAAGAAAAGCAGTAAGAACTAAGCCTCGATCCTTCCCATGTTTCAAGATCTCCTTGTTCGTCACGCAAGGGCAAGCCAAGAACCCCTTCAGCTCCACAAATCGCTGGAAAATAGCTCTGCGATCGATTCTGCTCTAACTGCACTTAACTGGGGAAATCCAATCCGAACTCTTCGATCTCAATTAAATGGATTGCGATGATGATTCGAGGATCATCTGAGCTCTCCTGAGAACCCCTACAAGCAGCTCAGATGGTCGGAAATGGCTGGTGGAAGCGATCCAAATGATCGGACCACAGAGCTGCCGAAACCCTCAAACAGCTCTGTCTGGTGCGAATTCGAGTTGAAATCTCCAACAAAACTATCCTCCAGTGATCCAAATCTTGATCCAAATGAAGAATTGAGGGGTCGCGCCCCTTAGATGAAGAAGAACTCTACTGAAGAAATGAAGAACAAAATGAAGAAGACGAAGAAATGGCGGAGACGCGAGGAAGCTGAAGAGCTGGGAAATTTTGATTAAATACTTATCAATGGACGACCCAGATTGATCGAAGGAAATCCAACGGCTGATCTTGCTCTGATTTGATCCAAACTTTGATGATGATGATCTGGGGTCAGAATCTGCCTCGTGGTAGCTCAGATCCTCCAGATTTGCAACGGATGGTCCAGATCAACCTAATCTTTGAATGGACGATCTAGAGCCCTCCGAGCTTGATCCAACGGTTGATTTAGCTCTGATTGGGATGAAACCTTCAGATCTTGATCAGAGTGCTTGATCAACCCTAACCCTATCTCGGATTGCTTCAGATGGTCCCGGATGGCTAAGATCTAGCCGCTTTTGAATCTGACGGCCCAGATTAATCCGAAGCTTGATAACTCAATCCGGGTCCACTTCCGACTCAAGTTTGACCCAGTATGCCCTAGGTCCATGAACCTTTCATGCCTACAAAAATAGATCAAAAATTTAGTGGCCAAATAATCCAAATATATACAGATTTGCAATTAAGTCCAAAATAAAACCAAGTTCTAAAACCTAGGGTAATTTCACAATTAAGCAAGTAAAACATGGGTCAAACATGAATTTTAGCAACTAAAATAATCAATAAAATGGTACTTATCAACCAGCCCTGAACACTGACGCTCCGCCAACCTTTTCCGATCCTAGCACTACACACCAGCGAGGCTTATCACCTACCCTTTAGAGGAGGGGGAGCAGCACTCCCTAAACAAACCACACTGGAGTCGCCTAGGATCAGTCTGCCGACAGAGATAGTTGCACCGGCAGCTACAGTACCACTGCTAGCTCACTTCACCGTCTCAACCTCCCCTGTCCATAACCATCAACCCTCATTCTACCTTCTTTCTCTAATCCTTCTAGCAGCAGTCCTCCTACACTCTTACTTCTTCACACCTCCAGCCACTGCTCGCCACCCAGCCGTCTTCCTTGTCTCTGGCGACTGTAACCCACACCGGACACTGCCCACTGCCTCCTTGCGATTCTAACAGCAGACAGGATCCACCCCAAGCTCCCACTCCGAAAGGCTGTGCTGTCCCATTTCCTTGGTGGTGGTAGATGGCCGAAAACCAGTTGCTTCACCAGAATTCTAGAAAGAAGTTGGAGTTTCTCACTCTAACCATCACACTCCTTATACTTGATTGATACTTTACATTGTACATAATATGGTGTGTGGTGTCGCATAAAAGATCATGTTATTAGTCCCTTGTAAGGTATAAGTAGAGGCTCACAACCGAGATAGATTTGGACAAACCATCGGGATGTTGTAGTGTGATTTGGTGTTGGTTTATCTTGACCATAGAATTACATAGTACGTTTTGTGTGTATTAAGCATGACCGACATAGAGGTGATTCAATTTATACTAACTTCATAATTGAATTAGACCTTAGTTATTATGGAGTACATGCTCATAATCCCGATATAATAACGGACGCATGTACTTAATAGTTATTTCTTTGATTTACTAATGGGCGAGATTTATTCTGTTAAATCGATTGGCCCGGTAAGTTGGGAAATAATAGTATTTAAATGGTGTACCATTGATTATAGATGAAAATTGTGTTTTGATGAGTCGGGTTGATGATGCCCCATTGATGAGCTCATAAAGTTTATCATGTTAAATCCTGCAAGTGGACTTGGTCCGACATGATGATACGGATGAGTGATACTAATCAATGAGTTAAATGTTCATTAATTAAATTGTCTGTAATTTAAATTCATCAACGGACATTCAATATCTTAAACACGGGGAGATACTTGTACTCATATTAGGTGGATCCCATATTAAATATGGGGGTTGGTGAGGTAGTTCAATGAGGATTCTTTAGTGGAATGGATCTTCATTTATAGATCGGGCCTTGATCCATTAGGTGGCCAAGACCCAACTCCTCATGGTCCCTATTGTAGCCCATAATACCCCATGGTGTCATGAGACCAAGGCATCCAACACACAACAAACCCTAGGCCTCTCTTTTCTCTCTTCTCTTCCTCTCTTTCTCCTAAGACAATTGTGGCCGGCGGAACTAGGAAGGAATAGGAGGTGGCGCAAGGCTTGGAGAAGGAAGAAACCAACCTTTTCTTCATCTTCTCTACATCCTTTTCCACCTTTCTTCCCTAGGATGCACGACAACAGTTGTAGGAAGAGGAGGTGGTGCTACCTTGCTTCAAGGTGGTCGGCGGTGAGCATGGGAGAAGTATAGGAGTCGGCGGCTAGGGTTTCAAGGAAGAAGGAGTGGTCTTCTTCTTCCTCTTCTACTTCTTCATCTTCCTTTCGATCTTCTTCTTGGTTACCTTTTGGCTGGCGAACCTTGGAGGTCTTGGAGGCCGACGGCGCAAGGGAGGTGAAGAAGAGTTGGCCGGCGCAACACCTTGCATGGTGTTAGGGTTTGCCGCATGCAAAGGAGAAGAAGATTGGAGCTTTGGTGACTACGGTTCTTGGTAGATCATCGCCCACACGACGTCTAAGAAGGGAGGGTCATACAATAAAAGATCGCGAGGTAAATGGGAAGGTATAACTTCTCCTTTGGTTCCATTGATTTCTATTATTTCATGTGTTGTTAATTAATTATCTTGTTGTTAATTATTTGTTAATTAATCATGATAATTAATTATCTTGGATCCCGATGATAAACACAAAAATCAGCGATCCCCTCGTTTTCTATTCCACGGCTAATCGGTTGGATGAGATTGATCGCTAGAGCAACTTGGTTGTTCAAGCTATCGCTCGAATCGGTTAGCACGACGATGAGATGGTCATTTGGGAAATAGGTCTCCATTCGGATTAAAAATTTTAATCCATGGACATGGAGAGCTTTCCCATGCGCAACCCGGTATTCGCCTAGGACACCTGCAACCATCAATTGGTATCAAAGCCGAGGTTTTCGATTTTGTCTATTTTAGATTCGGTTACATTTTGCACTTTATAATGTATTTTATTTTGCCGGATAATAGTAGGATGTGTGTAGGCTAACTCTTTGGTTGCAGGCACGAGATTCCAATTATTATAGCTAAAATAATGTGTGTATGTGATTGGTTGTACATGGTTGTAAATTCATTTGAATCCTCGGGGTTAACGAGGCTAAATTTGGTAATTAATTTTTGTAATCAAATACGACACTTGTTTAGCCATGCTTTTTATTTACTTTTGATCAAGATTTGATGTACACTCCTTTGTGGACTATAGGATCGATGGATGTAAATAAATAGCATTTTATCTCGGCTCGGAGATCGCTTCAATGGTGGCTTACGCATGGTGTAGGGAGGAGCGGATGAGGTGGCGATACGACTGGAGGCACATTGAAGACTAAAGCCATAATAGTTGAAAAAATTTATTTTTTCTTGTTTATTGCTATTAGTTTATGTGCTTGTTGTGCATGCATGAAAATTCCTCAAATATAAACAACTAAGTGGGAGAGGGACCCTAAGGGTCACATGACCTCCATTACTAATTTGACAAGTAATGCGAACAAGCTTGCGCGTCGACTCTGAGTGCCTTCCTCCCCATCGGATGGGATTGTTCTACGGATCACTAGGTCAGACAAGATTATAGGAAGTTATTTAGGAGTGTGTGATTTTTCCCATCGAACGACACATAATCTGAGATAATTTCCTTAGTATCATGTAATGGTAAACACTTAGATGCAAATAATATATCCTCCCCATCGGAGTCACTGCTATTATTTGTAGGGTCGAAGAGGAACCAACTATTCATTTTATTTGTCAAAAAGTTAGGTTGACAAGATAATAAAATTAATGGGTAAAACCTCCTCTTATAAATGTAGAGTTCGTATACGTCCACACTATCGTGGCATGCGAAATTCTCGATGTTTTGAGGTGTTGGTTGATTTTAAAATGTATTGACTGAGGAATCAATATTTTTTGAAATCTAAAGTTTCTGATCGTTGTGATTCTCAGGAAATTTCAAAATAGCATTTAACCCACTAGTTGTGATACTTAAAGAAAATAAACTTACGGGCTCTAGTTACATTGACGAAAAACGGAACCTGGACATTGTCCTAACTATTGAGGAGTACAAGTTTGTACTGTTCGAGTTCTGTCCGAAAAAACCTAGCGAGAATTCTGATGAAGAGGAGAAGGAACGTTATAAGAAGTGGATCAAAGCAGATGAGATGGCGTGATGTTACATATTGGCATCTATGTAAAATGTATTACAGCATCAACATCAAGCTTTCTCCACTGCATATGACTTGATGTTCAATCACAAAGAATTCTTCGGACATCAGAATCGGGCCGCTAGGTAGGAGGCAATGATGAACTTGATGACGACCACCATGGTTGAGGGGACACCCGTGAGGGATCATGTTCTTAAGATGATGGCACATCTCAATAAGATGGAAGTCCATGGAGCGGAGATCGATGGGGAAGCCAGGTCGATATCATTCTCTAGTCTCTGCCTAGGAGTTTTGAGTAGTTTCGCCTGAACTATAATATGAACAAGCATACATATTCGTTGGCGGAACTTCTAACAGAACTCTAGGCGGCAGAGAGGCTTTTTCATCAGAGTGTTCATGCTTTGGTTACCCAAAAGGTTTATACTTCTTGCCGAAAGGCAAGAAGAAGAAGAAACAAGGTGGGGCAAAGAAGACAGGATCTCAGGGTCCTCAGGCTAGCGTGAAGAAGCTGAAAGGCAAGTGCTTCATGTGAAACCAGATTGGACATTGGAAGGCAAACTGTCCCTGTCATCATGATAAAGGTATATCTTATTTTTTGGTTGTTGAAACATGCTTAGCGGTGTTATCTACCATACCTAGTGTGTAGATACGGGAGCCACTGATCATGTCTGCAATTTTATATAGGGGTTTCAGGAAACCCGACGACTAGCTGATGGAGAGATTATCGTCTACATGGGCAATGCTATGGAGGTGGTGGCTATTGCAGTAGGAGACGTTTATTTGTCTTTTGATAGGAATAAAGTTTTGGTTTTGAAAAATTGCCTTTATGTACCTAGTTTTAGAAAGAACCTTGTTTCGGTTTCTAAAATAATAAAGGATGGGTATTCTATTTCTTTTAATGACCGTGTTATTATAAAAAGGAATAGAGAGATTATCTGTTCAGGTAAATTGGTTGTAATTTGTATACTTTGGAACCAAAATCTCCCACGATGCAAATAGAAGTAAATAACTCATTGTCTAACCAAAATAAGAGAAAAGAACCTTCGAAGATGAACCTAACATATCTTTGGCATCTAAGACTTGTTCATACCTTAGTAGGATTTAAAGGTTGATAGCTGACAGGCCCTTGGGTTCATTAGTGGTGGAATACTTCCCAACCTGTGAATCTTGCTTGGAAGGTAAGATGGCCAAGAGGCCATTCAAGGCCAATGGGTATAAAGATAAAGATGTGTTGGAATTGGTTTCTGATTTGTGTGGTCCTATGTTTATCCAGGCTAGAGGTGTCTTTGAATACTTTATCTCTTTTATAGATGATTATTCAAGGTATGAATACATTTATCTGATGCACTGCAAGTCTGAATGCTTTGATAAGTTCAAAGAATTTAAGGCTGATGTGGAGAAACATCAAGGTAAAAGTATTAAGACACTACGATCAGATCGTAGTGGCGAGTACCTCTTGGGAGAGTTTAGAATATACTTATTAGAGGTCGGGATTCAGTCCCAATTGTCTGCACCTGGTACGCCCCAACAGAACGGAGTAGCAGAGCAAACTAATAGGACTTCTATGTAGATGGTTAGATTAATGATGAGTTACTCCGAGTGACCAGATTCGTTCTGGGGATATGCTCTGGAAACGACAGCATACATACTGAACTTGGTTCCATCTAAGTCAGTACCCTCTACTCCCACAGAATTGTGGACTGGGTGAAAGTCTAGCCTAAGACATATTCGAATTTAGGGTAGTCCAGCACATGTGCTGAAGGGAGATACTGATAAGTTGGAATCTCGTACAGAAGTACGCTTGTTCGTCGGCTATCCTAGAGGAACGAAAGGTGGTTTGTTTATAGTCCTAAGGATCAGAGGGTAATCATTAGTACGAATGCCTGATTCATAGAGGAAGACTATGTGATGGACCATAAGCCCATGAGTAGGATTGTTCTTGAGAATTAAGAGGGGACGTTTCGACTTAGTACCAACGCTACAAGAGGACATACCACAAGTCACTGCAGTGCATGTCAAAGAAGATATACAGGTGGTACCTCGTCATAGTGGGAGGGTTGTTAGACAACCTGAAAGATTCATGTTCTTGGAAGAGTCTTCGGACTTGGTCCCTGGCAAACATGAACCGGATCCCTAGACCTATGACGAGACACTCCAAGATAAAGATGCAGTATCTTGGCAAAGGGTAATGAATTCTGAGATAGAATCTATGGATTCTAATCATGTCTGGGAGCTAGTAGAACCACCCAATGGTGTAAAAGCCATTGGATACAAGTTAATCTACAAGAGAAAGAGAGGATCAGATGGGAAGGTTGAGACCCTCAAAGCTAGGCTTGTTGCAAATGGGTATACTCAGAAAGAGGGTATCGATTATGAGGAGACCTTTTCGCCGGTAGTCATGCTCATATGGATTATGAGGTATGGCAGATGGACGTCAAGACAACTTTCCTTAACGGAAATCTTGAGGAGACCATCTATAAAAAGTAACTAGAAGGATTCATTGTGAAGGACAAAGAATTGTTGGATCGAGAAAACACGATAGAGGGGGGGGGTGAATATCGTGAAAACGTTTCAGATTAGAAAAGAGAATACGCAGCGGAAAATTAAAATAAAACAGACACGAACATAAGGATTTTTACTTGGTTCGGAGTCGCACTCGGCTCCTACTCCAAGGCCCATGGTCCTTGACCGTTTACTGCGGGCAATTCTATAATCGCGCAAGTTTTTACAAAGATTTGTACAGTAATGAAGCAGTAAAAAGAACAATTGTACTCTTCGTTACCGACGCCCGGTGTGGATCGTAATTTGGTGTGGAGGGTCATCATCGGCGCTTAGAATCATGAGATTGGATGATTCCGGAGCAGAGCGCTTGAGTCGAAGAGCGTAGAGGCGTTAGAAAAGTTGATGTCGAAGCCTTAGGAGTCGAGCCCCTTTTATAGCACTCCTGGGGGCGCCCGGGACGCTGGGGGCGCCTGACACGTGCCTTCGGATCTGAGAACTCGCATCCGAAGCTCAGTCAAGGCTTATCCCTCCAGAATCGGGCTCAGAGTTGAAGGGGGTGCCCGGGACACTGGGGGCGCCCCATTGACTTGGTCTGCTGGCTTCTCAGCTGGATTAGCTTCGATTGCTCAGTTGGCTTGGACCCAGGGCGCCCGGGACACTCAGGGCGCCTAGCCTAGTGAGCTTCCGAAGCAATCTTTGCTCAACTGCTTGTTTTGGCTTTGACCTTGGGCGCCCGAGACCTCCCGGGCGCCTAGCCCAGCTGCTGCCCCTGTCCTTTGGGGCGTTCTGAGCTGCAGAAACATGTTCCTTTGGTCCCTGCATACAAGGTTAGTTCTACAACAAACAAGGCAATAAAATGTTAGGTTTATACAACCTTAGCTGTCTTGGTTCTGACTTTGGGTATCCCATATGGAACCCTAGGTCGAACCGACGCCTACTATTCCCTCGACGGGGAACGCATCCTCACCTACTCCTCTCAGGAGAATTTACCTTTTGCCAACCAGCTCCTCCGGTTGGACTTTTGCCCAGCAATCCTTCGGCAGGTGCCTAGCAGCCCTTCGCCAGGTCTTTGGTACTAAGCAGTCCTTCGCCCAGTGCCTAGCAGTCCTTCGCTAGGGCTTCGTTACCAAGCAGTCCTTCGCCAGGTGCCTAGCAGTCCCTCGCCAGGTCTTAGACTCCTAGCAGCCCTTCGCTAGGTGCCCAGCAGCCCTTCGCCAGGTCTTAGGGTTTTGATGCCTAGTAGTCCTTCGCTAGGTGCCTAGCAGTCCTTCGCTAGGACTTCTTTCTGCACACTCAAGTAACATATTAGATCAAAATAACATCTTAACTTTTGAACCCTTTGCCATTATCAAATCCCAGGTTCGACTTGGGTGCTGTCTGCACCAACAAGAACATCTTGTGTGTAAGCTTAATCGGTCCATTTATGGATTGAAGCAAGATTCGAGATCTTGGAACATCCGCTTTGATGAGGTAATTCAGTCATATGAATTTATTCAAAGTCCGGATGAGTCATGTGTTTACAAGAGATGTGACGGAAACATAGTGGTATTTCTTGTACTATACGTAGATGATATTTTGCTCATTGGCAACAATGTCAAAGTATTATCAGATGTAAGGGTATGGTTGTCCAAAGAGTTTGATATGAAGGACTTGGGAGAAGCAGGACACATCCTTTGGATCAAGGTTATAAGGGATCGCTAGAAAAAGATGTTGTGTTTATCCCAAGCTTCATACATAGACACTGTCCTAGCTCGTTTTAGCATGGAAAATTCCAAGAAAAGTTTTCTACATTTCAGGCATGGAGTTCTTCTATCTAAGGAGATGTGTCCTAAAACATCAAAGGAGATAAAGGAGATAAAGGCGGTTCCTTATGCTTCGGAAGTTGAAAGCCTGATGTATGCTATGTTATGTACGAGATCGGATATCTACTTTGTCGTGGGCATGGTTAGCAGATATCAGAGTAACCCAGGTCAGGGACATTGGACTATGGTAAAGCATATACTGAAGTACCTGAGAAGGACTAGGGAGTATATGCTGGTTTATCAGGTAGACCCATTACTCCCTGTGGGTTATACGGATTCAGACTTCCAATCAGATAGGAACAAAAGTAAGTCTACCTCACGATATGTGTTTACTTTAGGAGGTGAAGACATAGTATGGAGGAGTTGTTAGGATGTATACTAAAAGTCTTGCTTTGTATAAGAACATCTACGTTTCGAAAGAGAATCATAAAATCACAAGTTGCATATTTATATTAGTATATGCACAAAATGTCTGATACTTTGCATTGTAGATAACATGGTGTGTCGTGATGCACAGAAGATCATGTTATCAGTGTTGGATCGAGAAGAACGATAGAGGGGGTGAATATCGTAAAACGTTTCGGATATAGTTTTAAGAGAATGAGAAGCGGAAATTAAAAACACAAACACAAACACGAACACAAGGATTTACTTGGTTCAGAGTCGCGGTCGGCTCCTACTCCAAGGCCCACGGTCGTTGACCATTTACTGGGGGCAATTCTATATGTGCGCAAAAAGTTTACAGAAAGATAACAGTTGTAGTACAGTAATTAAAACTTAAGCTCTTTCGTTACTGACGCTCGTTGTAGATTGTACATCTGAGCAGAGGGTCGTCGTCGGCGCTTCACTTTCGAGATGGAAGGTTTTCGGAGCAGAGCGCTTGAGTCGAAGAGCATAGTGGCATTGGAAGAAGGTGTTGAGAAGCCTTGGGGGTCGAGGGCTATTTATAGTAGTCCTGGGGGCGCCCTGGACGTTGGGGACGCCCTCTACGTGGCCTTCGATCAGCAACAATCTCGGTCAGCCTTTATCCCTCAAGGATCGGGCTGAGCTTTGATTGGGGGTGCCCGGGACGCAGGGGGCGCCCGGGTTGACTCGGTCCGCTGGCTTCTCGCTGAGTAAACTCTATCCGCTTTGTTGGCTTTAGCCCAGGGCGCCCGAGGCATCCGGGGCGCCCGGGAGCACGGGGGCGCCCGGGAGCATGCGGGCGCCCCCCCAGTGAGCTTCCGAAGCGTTTTCTTACTTAACTTGTTTTGCCTTGACCTTGGGGGCGCCCGGGACACAGGGGGCGCCCTGCCCAGCTGCTTGCCCCTCTCCTTTGGGGCGTTCTGAGCTGCAGAAACACATTCCTTCGGTCCTGCATCCAAGGTTAGTCCAAAACAACACAAAGCAATAAAATATTAGGTTTATACAGCCTTAGCTGTCTTGGTTCTGACTTTGGGTCTCCAAAATGGAGCCCTAGGTCCAACCGACGCCTACTGTTCCCTCGACGGGGAACGCGTCCTCACCTACTCCTCTCAGGAGAATTTACTTGTTGCCAACCGGCTCCTCCGGTTGGACTTTTGCCCAGCATTCCTTCGCCAGGTGCCTAGCAGTCCTTCCCCAGGTCTTCATTACCAAGCAGTCCTTCGCCTGGTGCCTAGCAGTCCTTCGCTAGGTCTTCGTCTCCTAGCAGTCCTTCGCTAGGTGCCCAACTGTCCTTCGCCAGGTCTTCGATTCCAAGCAGTCCTTCGCCTGGTGCCTAGTAGTCCTTCGCTAGGTCTTCGACTCCTAGCAGCCCTTCGCTAGGTGCCCAGCAGCCCGTCGCCAGGACTTAGGGTTTCAGTGCCTAGCAGTCCTTCGCTAGGTGCCTAGCAGTCCTTTGCTAGGACTTCAATCTGCACACTCAAGTAGCATGTTAGATAAACATAACATCTTAACTTTTGAACCCTTTGCCATTTATCAAAACATAGGTTCGACTTGGGTGCTGTCTGCACCAACAATCTCCCCCTTTTTGATTTATGGTAACCCGATTCAAAAAGTTAAGTTAATTCATACAGTTGATATAACAGTTTAGTTTCCTCTCCCTGGAAAGAATCTCCCCCTAGGTTTTTCAAAGTTTCGTGGGGTTTGAAAAATTTTTAAGTCAAAATAATGGAATTAATTTTTCAAAACTTAGAAGATTTTTCAAAAGAAGTTAAAAAAAATACATTTTGATTGGGCACTTTTGAAAAATGTTTATACTTAGAAATTTAGAAAATTAACTTAGTAGAAAATTTTCTAATACATCTTTTAAGTTCTTGGCAGCACTTTTAAAAGTTTTCAATCTCTTTAGTACTTTTAGAAACTTAAAAACTTTTCTATTAGAGAAGTTTAGAAATAAGTTTTAGAGATATTTTGAACATAGCTTAAGTTTAAGTACTTAGAAAATGATTTTGAAAACTGCTTGGGTCAAGTACATAGAATCAATTTTGAAAACAATTTAGATCAAGTACTTTTGAAAATATTTTGAGAAAAAAATAGATTAAGTACTTTGAAAAAAAACATAGCTTAAGTACTTTGAAAGTAGTTTTAAAAAAAAACTTAGCTTAAGTACTTTTTGAAGAAAGGATAAAATTTTTGAAAATTTAGAATTTTGAAAAATTTTAAAGCTTCTCTCCTTTCCTATCTCTCCCCCTTTGCCATATATCAAAAACAAAGCAATATAGCAAATAAAAATAAACTGCATGACGATATAACAGAATAATGTGTTGTACTGAACCAAATCAAGATATAAACTGAACCAAACCAATTTCAATTATCTCTTTAGGGTCCTGTCTAACCCAATTAGCTACTTACTAACTGTTATAAATAGTAGTTTTCGCTAGGGTTAGTCAAGTTAAGTGTTCTGTTCAAGTTAGATTTTCTAATCTTGACACTTAACTTGATTACTGTTTAAGTTGTATTTAGTGCCCCAATTACTGCAGATGCACTGACTTAAAGCATCTTGAATTAAGGCAAAGACCTAAGCATCTCAACCTATTCTAGGTTATCAATCAAAAGTACCCTAAGGTGCTTGTGAGATGCTGGCTTCTAGATCTATAGCTGCATGCAGTTCTAGGGTTAGGGCCTAGGCTAAGTCCATTTGCAAAAAAGTCCTAGTTTTGAAGGGGGTAGTTTTTCCAAAAAGAAACTAAGTCGAAAAAAAATTAAACAATATCCCAAAAAGATTTTTCAAGCCAAGTAAAAGCTAATTTTGAAATCAAGCAGTTTTAAAATTATTTTAAAAACTGATTTTTCAAATCAAATAAAGTAGTTGAAAAGATAGAAAAATAGAGTAAACTTATTCTACCAAGCATAATCCTAACTGCCTTCTTAGTGAGCTGAACTCAGACTCAGGTAGGGGTTTGGTGAATATGTCAGCTAAGTTAGATTTAGAGTCTACATGCATAAGGACTATCTCACCCCTGGCTACATGATCTCTTACAAAGTGGTGTTTAACTTCTATGTGTTTGGTTCGTGAATGTTGGATTGGGTTTTTAGCTAGATTAATTGAGCTTATATTGTCAATGAAGACCTGAGTTTGGGTGTAGTTAAGCTGAAAGTCCTTAAGAGTGTGCATCATCCATAAGACTTGTGTTACACACTCTCCTAAGGCAACATACTCAGCTTCAGTCGTGGATAGAGCTACACAGTGTTGTTTTCTGCTGCACCAACATACTAGACTATTTCCTAATAGTTGGCAGCTTCCACTTGGGCTCTTTCTATCTAATTTACAACCAGCGTAGTCAGAATTCGAGTATCCTGACAGGTCAAAGGTTGAGGTCTTAGGATACCAAATCCCTACATTTAGGGTGCCCTTAACATATCTTAGTATCCTTTTTAGGGCTGCTAAGTGCATTTCCTTAGCACAGGTTTGGTATCTAGCACACATTCCTACAGCAAAAAGGATATCAGGTCTGCTAGCTGTAAGATACAGTAGACTCCCAATCATATTTCTATAGAGTTTAAGGTCTACTGGTTTACCATCAGGGTCACTATCTATTTTTACATTTGTGGCCATGGCGGTACTTATGCTTTTAGAGTTATCCATTTTAAATTTCTTTATTAACTCTTTAGCATATTTGAATTGATGGACATAGTTTCCATCCCTTGTTTGTTTAATTTGTAATCCTAGAAAAAAGTTGAGCTCACCAACTAAGCTCATTTCAAATTCATTTTCCATTATTTTAACGAATTCTTTTAAAAAATTTGAGTTGGTTGACCCAAAGATTATGTCATCGACGTAAATTTGGGCAATAAAGATCTGTTTTCCTAAGGTTTTAATAAATAGGGTTGAGTCAATTTATCCTTGTTTAAATTCTTTAGAAATTAGGTAAGTTGATGAGCGTTCATACCAGGCCCTAGGTGCTTGTTTTAGTCCATAAAGTGCTTTAGTAAGTTTGTAAACATGGTCAGGTCTTTCTAAGTCCTCAAAACCAGGGGGTTGTCCTACATAGAACTTCTTCCTTAATGAATCCATTTAGAAAGGCTGACTTTACATCTATTTGGTATAGTTTAAATCCTTTATGGGATGCAAAGGCCAATAACATCCTAATGGACTCAAGTCAAGCTATAGGGGCATAGGTTTCGTCATAATCTAACTCTTCTACCTGACTGAATCCTTTTGCTTCTAAGCGAGCTTTATTTCTGACTATTTCTCCTTGATCATTTAACTTATTCCTAAAAACACACTTAGTGTCAATGACGGATTTGCCCTCAGGTTTAGGTACTAGTTCCTAAACTTGGTTCCTTTCAAATTGGGCTAACTCTTCTTGCAAAGCTATGATCCAATCAGGATCAGGTAGGGCTTCCTCTATAGTCTTAGGTTGAATTTTTGAAATCATTGCTATCTGACTAAGGTTTCTATAGGAAGACCTAGTTCTGACTCTTAAAGTTGGATCACCCACAATTTGATCAGTTAGGTGACTAAGTCTAGGTTTCTTGGTTTTTCTAGAACTTGGTTCAGCCTCAGGTCCGGCTGGTCGATTTGGTTCAATATTTGGTTCAATGTTTGGTTCAACATTTGGTTTAATTGACTCAGAAGTTAGTTCAATAGTTAGTTCATTTAAGGGTACAATTAAAGGTTCAACAGTTTGTTCAAAGGTGAGGTCCTAGGATACCAAATCCCTACATTTAGGGTGCCCTTAACATATCTTAGTATTCTTTTTAGGGCTGCTAAGTGTGTTTCTTTAGCACAGGTTTGGTATCTAGCACACATTCCTACAGCAAAAAGGATTTCAGGTTTGCTGGTTGTAAGATACAGTAGACTCCCAATCATACTTCTATAGAGTTTAAGGTCTACTGGTTTACCATCAGGGTCATTATCTATTTTTACATTTGTGGCCATGGGGGTACTTATGCTTTTAGAGTTATCCATTTTAAATTTCTTTATTAACTCTTTAGCATATTTGGATTGATGGACATAGTTTCCATCCCTAGTTTGTTTAATTTGTAATCCTAGGAAAAAGTTGAGCTCACTAACTAAGCTCATTTCAAATTCATTTTCAATTATTTTAACGAATTCTTTTAAAAAATTTGAGTTGGTTGACCCAAAGATTATGTCATCGACGTAGATTTGGGCAATAAAGATCTCTTTTCCTAAGGTTTTAATAAATAGGGTTGAGTCAATTTGTCCTTGTTTAAATTCTTTAGAAATTAGGTAAGTTGATAAACATTCATACCAGGACCTAGATACTTGTTTTAGTCCATAAAGTGCTTTAGTAAGTTTGTAAACATGGTCAGGTCTTTCTAAGTCCTCAAAACCAGGGGGTTGTCCTACATAGACTTCTTTCTTAATGAATTCGTTTAGAAAGGCTGACTTTACATCTATTTGGTATAGTTTAAATCCTTTATGGGATGCAAAGGCCAATAACATCCTAATGGACTCAAGTCTAGCTACATGGGCATAGGTTTCGTCATAATCTAACCCTTCTACCTAACTGAATCCTTTTGTTACTAAGCGAGCTTTATTTCTGACTATTTCTCCTTGATCATTTAACTTATTCCTAAAAACCCACTTAGTGTCAATGATGAATTTGCCCTCAAGTTTAGGTACTAGTTCCCAAACTTGGTTCCTTTCAAATTGGGCTAACTCTTCTTGCATAGCTATGATCCAATCAGGATCAGGTAGGGCTTCCTCTATAGTCTTAGGTTCAATTTTTGAAATCATTGCTATCTGACTAAGGTTTCTATAGGATGATCTAGTTCTGACTCCTAAAGTTGGATCACCCACAATTTGATCAATTGGGAGACTAAGTCTAGGTTTCTTGGTTTTTCTAGAACTTGGTTCAGCCTCAGGTCCGGCTGGTCGATTTGGTTCAATATTTGGTTCAATGTTTGGTTCATCATTTGGTTTAATTGACTCAGAAGTTGGTTCAATAGTTAGTTCATTTAAGGGTTCAATTAAAGGTTCAACAGTTTGTTCATTATCTTCTGGATCAGTATTTGATGACGTTAGATCTGGATTATCAAATTTTGAGTTGATTTCTTCATCAAATATTAAATTTGTTGTTTCTTCAATTTTTTTAGTTTGTTTGTTGTAAACCCTATAGGCTCTACTTGTGGTTGAATATCCTAGGAAGATGCTTGGGGTTGACTTAGACTGAAATTTACCTAGATAGTCTTTGGTGTTTAGGATATGGACTTTGCACTCAAAGACCCTTAGGTAGTGTAGGATCGGAAGTCTATGGTAGTATAATTCATAGGGTGTTTTATTGTGTCGTCTGTTAATTAGTACCCTATTTTGGATGTAGCAAGCCGTACTAATTACTTTTGCCCAATATTTGTAACGACCCGGAAAATTTTCTCAATATTTTTTTTAAAATATTGATCATGCCTAGATAGATTCTCGAGAAACATAGAGATACTACTATGAACCTTAGTAGGATTATCCATGATTTTTCATATAGATTAAGAAGCTAAGTAATAATGGGCCTTCTAATACCATGGACATTAAGGGATCTTAGGTAAAAATTTTATCATGAATGGAAGTGGATTTAAATTAGAAATATTAACAAAAACCTTAGTGGGCTCTTATTGGACCTTAGCAAAAATAATTATAAAAGTAATAAAAAGAAATGCATGCACCAAGGATTGAACCTTGGACCTAGAGTATCACCATGCATGTACTAACCAATTCACCTAGCAAGGGAGTGCTAGTAAAGAATGAAGAGGATTTTGGTTAAGACTTAAGGAAGTGAAGAGTCATCAAGAGAATAGGCACCGTGCCCCATCACTTGCCCCCCCTTCATGTAGTATAAAAGAGAGAGGAAGGGAAGAGACAACTTAGCACTTAAGTCATTATTCTCTTCTTCCACCAAAACTCCTTCTCTCCCTCTTCTTCCTCCATCTAGCCGAAAACCCACCAAGGGGTTTCCCCTTGGAGAAGCTTCACAAGAAGATTTATTCTTCAAGATCCAAGGGCTTCCTACAAGACTACAAGGACTAGGGGTGGTCTAAGGTCAAGGGGGTTCTCTTTTGCTTCTCTATTCGAGGTTAAAATCAAGATAAACCAAGGTAAGACTCCCTCACCTGTGGTATAATGGTTCTTCTTTGATGTTTATCATGATATGAAGTTTTGTTGGGTTGCATGTTGGGAAAACCATGAACTTGACACCTATAACTTTCGGCCAAGGTAGGGTTTTTGATTTAGGATGATGTTAAAACCCCATATATGTTTCCTAATGCTTCCTTAAGATGAATAAAGAGGGTATGGTGAGTGGTGGAATTTTTGAAGCACCAAAAGCCCTTGGGAACTTTCGGCCACCACCATGGGTTCATGGTTAAGACTATATTTTGTTGGGACCGGGTGCATGTCGACGCGGACACGTATTGTAATTGTTACATAATTACATGCAGCGGAAACAAAAGCATGAATAATTTCCTAAATTATTCTAACACATATCCTAAGCATGCAATGTGTTCACATAATCGTAATATAAAATTTTTGCAGAAAAGGAAATTACTCTACGAATTACCTTGCATAACTTGGAAGAAGGGACGAGATCCACCCGTTAGCGTCCCTTGAAAGCTCCGCCTCTATTCGTATCCACGCCGAGTATCGTCGGGATGACTTCACTAAGCCACGAGTTTCGTGTTCACGAGAACTACTAGATTCTCCGTGAACACGACGAAAACCGAGAGAGTAATCAAATCGAAAAACTCACCATCAAGGTTGGCCGAAGAGGAAGATCGTCGCAAGGAAGAACTTCGTCGCCTTGATGCTTCTCCTTGTGCTCACGACAAGAAGAAAGAAGGAAGGCCTATGGCCGTCCAAGAGAGAGGGAGAGAAGAAGAGGAGAGAGCCCAAGCAATTCTTGGATGGATCTTCTTCCATGGCACCCCTTGGGTCCTTTATATAGGGAGAGGTTTCTTAATTCCCAAGCAAACCTCTCCTTGATTATGGAATAATTTCTCAATCAATCCATAATCAAGGCTCTCATGATCAAGCTTCTTATTCTTGATTATGGAATAATTTCTCAATCAATCCATAATAAAGGCTCTCTTTCTTTTGGCATGATTATATAAAATTTATAAAACAAACCAACCATTGGTTCATTATATAAAAAATTTATAAAACAAACCAACCATTTGTTCATTATATAAATTTTATTAAACAAACCAACTCATGGTTCATTATATAAAAATTTATATAAAATTTATATAACCATTTATAAAATAAACCAACCTTTGGTCTATTTTATAAAATAAACCAAAATAGTCTTATCCTCTTATGGTGGTGGCCGGCCATGACAAGAAGAGAGGAGGCCCCCTTCCTTGGCCGGCCCATCTAAGCCCAATTGGATCAAATTCCTTAATGAATTAAACTTATTTAATTCACCCATTAAGTCTTTAAAAGACTTAGCCATTTTATGCTTCCGATGCGTCTGAAATAAATTCAGTTTTGACTATTGTTTGGACTTACCAAAAATAGTCTATCTCGATTGGAGAATCTAATTCTCAACTCATATTAAATCCTTCGAATTACTCGTTATGCGTGTGACCAAATACGCTTTAAATTTATGTTGGTCATCCATATTTAACTAATTAATTATAGAACGATCATGAGTGGCACCTAGTAGTACATCATGATCCCCAATTAATTGAAAGATCAACGGTTGACCTCAGAAATGATTCTGAAACCATTCAGCAGCTATAATGAATCGTGCCTCATTCCCTTCACCATCTTATACCCACTTGGTTCAGGACATGGTCTATGTGTGTCAGTCCCCACTAGGTTGACTACGTCACACCTAGCCCAAGTAACGTTTTCTCGTCCTGTGGATTCTAATTACTCTCATCTATTTAAGAGATTCATACTCTGAACATGTCATGCTCTGGCCAGAGGCTTCGAGTAACAATCCGACGATAGGCCTCGGGTATACATCTCCTCGCAAGGAGTGGTGAATCCTGTATAGTTTGTTCAAACATCTTCGGGCACTTCGGCTTATACCCAATCATCCTGGGTCCACACCTCCTTGGAGATGCTTGCTTAAGATGTCAATGTATAAGTCTCCATGACCAAGATGACTTGAACACCGCAATTCAAAGGAACATCGCACTTAAGCTGCAGTAAGAACTTCACTGACATATCTATATGTAGACTACCATATGAAGTTTTATAGCCAGTCACTCTAATGAACTAGTTCCCTTAACTAGCATTCATGTTTATCTCCGGACATCTCCATGTCAACAGCCAGTGAGAATCAGCTGATTAGAGAATAACCCATGCTAGTCTCAACAGAATTCATAGTGTCCGTATTTATCAATTCATCGACTAGGGACAATTTCAATACTTCACAATTGCACATGTAGAGATAATCACTAGTTATGAATTCAGCACAAATTCTCTCATACTGTGAATTGTATTGCGGACATTCAGTAAATGAGCTTAAGATCTTAATCAAATAATCATGTATACTCAAACAGTGAATATTCATTTATTAAAAATAAATGATTACAATCATAAGGCGATTGCCTTAGGACACTTCTCTCATGTCACTAACAAACTCCCACTTGGCCTAATGCCAATCGCTACGGTACCCAATACCACAGGCTCTAACATGACCCTCAAACTTACTTTGAGGCAAGACCTTAGTTAAAGGATCCGCTAAATTCCTTTCAGTGGGAATTTTCTCAATTTGTATATCATTCCTACTTATAATCTCTCTGATCAGATGATAGCGGCGAAGCACATGTTTGGTGTAACGACCCGAAAAATTCTCTTAATATTTTCTTAAAATATTGAGCATGTCTAGATAATTTTTCGAGGGGCCCAGAAATAATTATGTAAAATTGGGCCTAGAAATCCATGTTTTCTCATTTAAATTGAGAAAAACTAGGTGCTAATGAGCTTTAAATGGGCTCCAAAAATAGGTATTAATTAGGTAAAATTAATATAAATTAGGTAAAATTAATATAAATATAAAAGAATTTTATTTAGGAATATTGGCATAATTATGGATGATTTTAGGGGAATTTTCGGAATTATAAAAATAATAAAATAAATGAAATAAAAATAAAAATAAAAATAAATGTGCATGAGCCAAGGATTGAACCTTGGACCTCTTGTACAACCATGTAAGCCTTAACCAACTCACCTAGCAAGGAATTCTTGTGAGGAAAGGAAGTGAATGGTGGTTAAATGGTAGAAGAAGATGAAGGGTCATGGAAAACTCTTCATTCACCACTTTAATGGTTGATTAATAAGGGGGTTTGGGAGTTTCATTCTTCATGCCATCAATTGCATTTGCTTCTCTCTTCCTTCTCCATTCTTGCCGAGCACTCAAGGAGGACTTCTCCCTTGAGGAAACTTCACAAAAAGTCTCATCCTCCAAGATCTAAGGTCTTCTCAAGTTTCCAAGGGCTAGGTGTGGTCAAGTCTTCTTCCTTCTTTCCATCCAAGGTCTAAAAATCAAGAAATCTAAGGTAAGACTCCCTCACCTGTGGTATAATAGTTACCTATGATTTCCATGATTTTTGGCATGATATATGAGTTGGTTTCGGATTTAATGTTGAAGGGAAACAAAATCAAGGTTCCTATGTTCAAAGGGTTTCGGCCAGAATGTTTTAAAGGTCTAAAAATATGTTAAAAATCATGATAATATTATTTGATGTTCCCCTATGATGTTTAGAAGTTAAGTGTAATTTTTGGGGATTTTTAGAGTACTCTAGGACACCCTAGAGTTTCGGCCAACATGAAGGAAACAAAACCCAGAACTTTAAGTTCAAGGGTTTCGGCCAGAATGTTTTAAAGGTCTAAAAATATGTTAAAAATCATGATAATATTATTTGATATTCCCCTATGATGTTTAGAAGTTAAGTGTAATTTTTTGGGATTTTTAGAGTAATCTAGGACCCCCTAGAGTTTCGGCCAACATGAAGGAAACAAAACCCAGAACTTTAAGTTCAAGGGTTTCGGCCAGAATGTTTTAAAGGTCTAAAAATATGTTAAAAATCATGATAATGTTATTTAGTGTTCCCTTATGATGTTTAGAAGTTAAGTAAAATTTTTGGGAATTTTTGGAGTACTCTAGGACACCCTAGAGTTTCGGCCAACATGAAGGAAGCAAAACCCAGAACTCTAAGTTCAAGGGTTTCGGCCAGCATGTTTTAAAGGTCTAAAAATATGTTAAAAATCATGATAATGTTATTTAGTGTTCCCTTATGATGTTTAGAATTTAAGTGAAATTTTTGGGAATTGTTGGAGTACCCTAGGACACTCTAGGGTTTCGGCCAATATGGAAGGGACAAAACCAAGGTCCCTATGTTTATGGGTTTCGGCCACCATGATTTAAATGTCTATAAATATGTTAAAAATCATGATAATGTTATTTAATGTTCCCTGATGATTTTTAGAAGTTAAGTATAAATTTTGGGAATTTTTGGAACACCCTATAGTCCTCATATGGTTCGGCCAACCCCAAGGACCCAAGGGTTAGGGTTGAGTCTTTGACTTCAACTTATGTTTATGTGTTGCCATGATATAAGGATGATGGATGGTGATTGTGTGAATTTTTACATGGCCATGGGACTTCATAAGTTTCGGCCAATAAGGGTTAATAGGATAAGAGTTAAGATTTATTCCAAGTAAGGGTCCCAATGACCCTATGGTAAGATGTGATTTATGTTTATGAATGATATGCTATGTTATGAATGATATGCCATGCTTACGAATGATATGCCATGTTTATGAATGATATGCCATGGTTATACATGATATGCTATGCTTATGAATGATATGTTATGTTATGAATGATATGCCATGGTTATGAATGATATGCCATGTATACGAATGTATGCCATGCCCTATGAATGATGTGTACAAACACCATGTCTAAGAATGAAAATGATGAATGACAAGTATGATGAATGAAAGATGATGCTTATGCCTTTAAGGCATAAATATGCTAAACGGCACGGTCGATAGTCAATGGTACGACGGTCGAGAGGACCGGTAAATGGGCCGGTAGACGGGCCGAGCCGTAACAAGTTATGTTATGATAAGTATGCCATGAATGTCTTATGAATGATGAAGCATGAAAAGTATTTTACTTTATGTATGGGCTTGTACCGGACCGAAGTATGGGTCCAAGGGATGGGCACCTTAAGAACGCCCCGGTTATGGACTACCGAAGCTGTCCACGGTTCTGGCACTACCGAAGCTGTGCAACAGGGATGGGCTCCTTAAGAAGCGCCTCGGTTCGGGGACTACCGATTATGCTGTCCTTACCCTAGTAGGTCGGGGCTAGCTACCTCGGATTTACTAGGGATGCGCGCTATGATGTATGTATGTGGTACAAGCCGGGGACCCCAAATGATGTTATGATGATTATGTTTAAGAAATGAAAAGTATGTTTTTAAAGATTAAGCATCCTTATGATATATATGCATTGCCCATGCATTCATTATGAAAAAAGTATGTTTATGAAAAGTATGTTCATGAAAAGTATGATTTTAAACTAAGCATCCATATATGTATATGCATTCCACCCATGCATTCATACATGTTATGCATTATGTTATGATAATGACGTGTTATGCTTATGCTCCATGTTAAAAGATATGTATGAGAATGAATGATCCATGTTATGATTATGGTAAGAAGATGCTCTTATGATATCCTAGAATGTATGCCTATGCTTATGCCATATAGGTTGGTTTATATCTTATGTTTATATTCATGCCATGAAAGATGCCATGCTACTATGTTTATGATTTATGCCATGAAAGATGACATGCTACTATGTTTATGATTTATGCCATGAAAGATGCCATGCTACTATGTTTATGATTTATGCCATGAATTATGGCATGCTACTATGTTTATGATTTATGCCATGAATCATGCTACTATGTTTATGATTTATGCCATGAATTATGCCATGCTACTATGTTTATGATTTATGCCATGAATTATGCCATGCTTAGAAGGTTTACCATGTTTATGTGCATGCCATGCTAAAGTGATTTAAGATGTTATGTTTTAAGTAGAGCACCAAGTATGTTAAAGTTCATGTGCTCATTATGAGATGATGAACGACGAATGTTTTAGTGAGTAGGAAAGAGTCTTACTAAGCCTGTGTGCTTATAGTCTTCTTTCCTTATACCGCAGATCATGCAAGGGGATAACGAGGAAGCAGCAGGAGGGCCTGAAATATGTGTGTGATGGTGACTTGGCCCATGAAAGCGAATGTGTTAACCGTTTATGCTAAGAACTTTATTTTTGCTACCTATATGCTCGACTAGTGACTTATGGAACTTTACGATAAGATGTCAAGTATGATATGATATGAACCTTATGGTATGATGTTAAGCATGTTATGATATGATGTTAAGTATGACGTTCATATGTTAAGTTCCATGTCATTGGATGAGGGATGGTAGTAGGGGCATGTATATGTAAGGTTTAAGTTATTCCGCTGCAGTATGATGTTACATGCCTTAAGTATGTCAGCGTAACGCCGCTTTAGGAAAAAAAAAAAGCGGGCGTTACATTTGGATCGCTGATGAGACCTTGGTTCCTTTGCTTGTGCAATAGCTCCATTGTTGTCGCAGTAAACCGGTATTGCTTCATCAATGGTTGGAACCACACCAAGTTCTGAGACAAACTTCTTGATCTAGACTGCTTCCTTTGCTGCTTTCGAAGCTGCAATATATTCCGCTTCCGTGGTAGAATCAGCTACGGTGTCTTGCTTGGAACTTTTCCAGCTTACTGCGCCTCCATTCAAAATAAATACGTATCCGGACTGAGATTTGGAGTCATCCTTATCTGTCTGGAAACTGGCATCTGTATATCCACGTATTATCATATCACATTCTCCATATATTAGGAACACATCCTTAGTTCTTCTTAAGTACTTGAGGATTATCTTGACAGCCGCCCAATGATCCATTCCTAGATCCGACTGGTATCTGCTTGTGACGCTCAGAGCATATGATACATCGGGCCTAATATATAACATAGCATACATGATAGATCCTATCGCGGATGCATAAGGAATCTTATTCATGCAAATCCTCTCGTCTTCTGTGCGCGGACACATAGACTTTGAAAGGTTGATCCCATGCCTGATGGGAAGGTAACCTTTCTTGGATTTCGACATGTTAAACTTTTCTAGCACTCGGTCTATATATGTAGATTGCGAAACACCAAGCAACCGTTTTTATCTATCTCTATATATTCTAATCCCAAGGATATAGGTTGCTTCTCCCAGGTCTTTCATGGAGAAAGTTTTGGACAACCAAATTTTAACTGACTGTAAGACTGATATATCGTTTCCTATAAGTAAAATGTCATCGACATGTAACACTAGGAACACGACTGCAGTCCCACTAACCTTCTTGTATACACAAGGTTCGTCAGGATTTTGTGAGAAATCAAACTCTTTGATTGTCTCATCAAAATGGATGTTCCAGCTCCTGGATGCTTGCTTTAGTCCATATATGGATCGTCGAAGCTTGCATACTTTGGTTTTATTAACCGATGTGAAACCTTCAGGTTGTATCATTCCTCAAGCAGGTTTCCATTAAGGAAAGCTATTTTCACATCCATTTGTCATATCTCATAATCATAATGAGCTGCTATGGCCAGGAGCATCCGAATGGATTTGAGCATAGCTACTAGCGAATAGGTTTCGTCATAATCAATTCCTTGTTTCTGACGATATCCTTTTGCCACTAATCTAGCCTTAAAGGTAACAACATTACCTTCCATGTCGGTTTTCTTCTTGAAAACCCACTTGCACCCTATGGGCTTAATCCCTTCAGGCGGGTTAACCAAGTCCCATACTTGATTTTCGTACATGGAATCCATTTCCGACTTCATGGCTTCAAGCCATTTATCCCTTTCTGAATTTATCAGAACATCTTCATAACTGATAGGTTCATCATTGTTAATGAGTAATACGCCGTTCGATTCACTTATGAGAAATCCGTATCTCTCTAGAATATTGCGTGTCCTATCAGACCTACGAAGAAGTGGTGTAGTTTTAGGTTCAACTGATAGCTCATCATTATGAGTTATTGGTTGTGGGTCTAGACTAGGTTTCTCTGTAATGTCTATTAGAGTTTCTTGAACTTCTTCAAGTTCAATGCTACTCCCATTGTTTTCTTGTAAAAGAAATTCTTTTTCCAGAAATACAACATGCCTTGAAACAAACACCTTTTGTTCCAAGGGATGATAGAATTGGTAACCCTTCGTTTCCTTAGGGTATCCAATAAATAGACATTTATCAGACTTAGAATCCAATTTGTCTGATATAGTCCGCTTTACATAAGCAGGACAACCCCATATTTTAAGATGAGTTAATGAGGTTTCTTACTATTCCACGTCTCATATGGAGTAGTAGAGACTACCTTGGTCCGGACTCTGTTTAGTAAGTAAACAACTGTCTTAAGCGCATAGTCCCAAAAGGATTTTGGAAGAGTTGCATGATTCATCATAGATCTAACCATGTCCATCAAGGTTCGGTTATGCCTCTCAGATACACCATTATGCTGTGGTGTATATGACGGAGTCCATTGAGACAATATCCCATTGTCCCTAAGATAATCTTGAAACTCTTGACTCAAGTATTCACCACCCCGATCGGATCGAAGTATCTTAATACTTTTGCCAAGCTGTTTCTCTACTTCACTTCTGAACTCTTTGAATTTCTCAAAAGCTTCAGATTTGTGTTTCATTAAGAACACATACCCGAATCGTGAGTGATCATCGATAAAGGTAATGAAGTAGCTATAACCTCCTTGTGCATGAGTTGACATTGATCCACATACATCAGTATGTATTAGACCAAGTAATTCTCCCACTAGTTTACCTTTTCTGGAAAAGGATAATTTGGTCATCTTGCCTTTTAAGCATGATTCGCATGTATCAAATGAACCGGGTTCAAATGATTCCAGAATTCCACATTGGTGTAATTTGGTCATGCGTTTCTTCTTACATGGCCAAGACGACAATGCCACGTATAGGAGTGTATTTGATTATCTATTCGAACACGTTTGTTGCTAACTTCGATATTGAAAACGTCACCAGATAAATCTAACGTGTAGATACCATTGTATAAAGTTCCGGTCTCATAAAGAACACCATTTAAAGTTATGTAACAGCAATTGTTACTAAAAGTTAAATGATAACTCTTTTCATTCAAGTATGAAATAGATACAATGTTCTTTATTAACGAAGGACAAAATAATAATTATCCAATTCTAAGACAAGTCCAGTAGGGAGCTTTAGTAAATATGTTCCGATGGCAACAGCAGCAATCTTTGCTCCATTTCCAACTCGCAAATTCGCTTCTCCCTTGACGAGTCTTCTTCTATTCCTTAGCCCCTGTATGTCATTACATATATGTGAGCTACACCCAGTATCAAGTACCCAGGTGGATGAGGAAATAGAGTGACATTCAATAACAAAGATACCTGAAGAGGATGGGGCATCGGATGCCTTCTTCTTCAAGGACTCAAGATAAACCTTACAGTTTCTTCGCCAGTGACCCTCCTTACCACAGTGATGGCAAGTGCCTTTTGGTGCCTTTTAGTCTTTTTGGCCTTTTTCTTCTTTCCCTTATTCTGTTATTTGGGCTTCCTCTTAGAGCCTTTCTTTGAGGAACCAACTAACAGTACCGTCTTCTGATCCTGCTTTACAGAAGGCTCTACAGTCTTCAGCAGGTTGAGCAACTCAGGAATGGTAGTCTCCAGCTTGTTCATCGATAGTTCATCACAAATTGTGAGTAACTCTTGGGCAAACAATGCAGAATTAAGTCAACACTTAGTTCGTGATCGATTGCAAATCCTAGTGTGCCTAGTCGCTCAATCTACCCCAACATCTTCAACACAAACTGTGAGACAGAAGTGCCTTCCTACATCTTAGAGGTG
Organism: Boesenbergia rotunda; assembly: GCA_024364735.1. NCBI lineage: Eukaryota > Viridiplantae > Streptophyta > Magnoliopsida > Zingiberales > Zingiberaceae > Boesenbergia > Boesenbergia rotunda. Next base: position 236,641 of record JAGFNQ010006175.1, read on the forward strand.
AAGAGGAGTCTGGAGACCTTGAACCTTTCAGATCTTGCCTGCTCGTCAAACAGCTCATGAGATGGAAGATGATGGTATGAGCATCCATATGGTAATGCTGCTTTTGCAGCTCAGGTACCATAGCGGCCAGCATGATGCAACTCGCAAGTTTAGAATCGGCCACATGTTTCTGATAGGCCACTAACTGGTCTGGAGTTGCACCTTCTGGAGGATGGTTGGGAAGTTGTTCTTCAAGGACATAAGCAAGCTTTTCTGCCTTGAGGACTATCCTCAGGTTTCGATGCCAGTCCATGAAGTTTGGCCCAGTCAGCTTATTGGTGTCCAAAATGGAACGCAAATTCAGAGAAGACATGATCAAGTGATTATCCTAGAAATACAAATTGAGCTTATGTGAGAAGAATGATAAAGAATGCATCAATATACATTAATTAAATCCTATTTATTTTTCGAATTGAATAACCTTTTTTATCAATTCAGGAGATCGTAGGAACATCTCCATATAGGTTGATATCCAACCATAGATAAGAACAACCATGGCTAGAGTCCATCAAGTTATTCTTAGCTATGAAAGTAGGTAATTATACCGATTACATATTATACATATGTAACTATCAAATTATGCTATAAACTAATTGAATGTTTGCATAAATCATTGGATTGTTAACTCATTAACAAGTATGCAACAATATACATAGCACCCAACTGCACCTCTCTTTACATCGACCTTGGCTGTGGCACAACAAATCGATGCTCCAAGCTTAAGGCTGACCCATTAATCAAGAAATAGTTTTAATATGGTTGGAGCTCATTCAACCGTTTAGTCAGGCTTGGATGTGTCCAACAACCAAAACTAAGGATTGACCTCTGACTCCAACTATATTAATCATAAACTAATTCCATGGTTTGAACATGTTGAGGTTTAAGCCGGGCATGGATGTGTCCATCAACCCAAACGAGAAACAAAACTCCGGTTCTAACCATATTAATGGAAGGTGTTGGCCTTAATATTTTGTAAGGGGTTTTGAGTCTCATCCTTTTCCTTTTAAGCACATTCATGACATATAATTATGTCATGTTCTAACGATTTTCTTAATAAAGTATGTATGTGACTTAATTTATCAAGTCTCATTAATTGAATTAGGAACCGGATTTCCTAATTCTAATTTCATACTTTATTCAAGGAATTGTTTTAGGAAACAATTTCCTAAATTGTCATAATCAATTTCAGAAATAATATGTTTAAGACTTGATTTCTCTAAATCAAATCTTATTAAATTAAGAGACAGATTCTCTTAATTCAACAACATATTATTTACATGAAAATCTTATTTAAGGAAATAAACTCTATAAGAAACAATTTTCCTAATTAATTTTGGAGACAACAATATGTAAGAGCATCACCTCATAAATCAAATAAGGAAATTATCGTTTGATAATCACCTCAAAAATTTCCAAGATTTGATCACATATTTTATTTATGGATAATTAATTACAATAAATTATTTACTTTGGGTGGCTCCCCGAGGCACTCCCCAAAGAAAAGAAATTTGTTGTAAATCTAATTTGGCCTGCTCCCCGAGGCATAACCAAATTAAACTTGACAATTAAAGAACTTATTAATAATATAATTTGGATGGCTCCCCGAGGCCTACCCAAATCAATTTTAACAATTCATATTCAAAATTGGAAATTAAATTATAACAACTAACATTAATTTGGGTGGCTCCCCGAGGCACTCCCCAAAGTAAAGAATTTTGTTAATAATTTAAAAACTAATTTGAATTTAATTGTCAATTAATGTTTCCATAAAATGTCTAGACTTTCATGAAAAGAAAGTGCCCAAAATTACGAGCTTTCCATAAATGGAAAGTTTCCAAAATTAAAAGGTTTTCAGAATTATTGTAAGTTTTTCTGGTACAAAGAAAAACTTACGTATTTCCAAAATTAGGAAATTTCCAAAATTGTAAAGTTTCCAAAAATAGAAAGTTTTCACAATTATCATAAAATTTCAGAAACAGAGATATTTCAAAAGTTTACGAAATTTCATGAGAATTTCCAAACTTTGAAATTCCTAAATCTAAAATTTACCATAATTGGAAAGTTTCCATAATTGGAAAATTTTCCAAAATTGAGATCATGACAAAGTTTTCCTCAAAACAATTATATGATTATGTCGAACACTAACCGGCTCTGATACCACTGTTGGGACAGGGTGCATGCCGACGCGGGCTCGTATTGTAATTGTTACATAATTACATGCAGCGGAAACAAAAGCATGAATAATTTCTTAAATTATTCTAACACATATCCTAAGCATGCAATGTGTTCACATAATCGTAATATAAAATTTTTGCAGAAAACGAAATTACTCTACGAATTACCTTGCGTAACTTGGAAGAAGGGACGAGATCCACCCGTTAGCGTCCCTTGAAAGCTCCGCCTCTATTCGTATCCACGCCGAGTATCGTCGGGATGACTTCACTAAGCCACGAGTTTCGTGTTCACGAGAACTACTAGATTCTCCGTGAACACGACGAAAACCGAGAGAGTAATCAAATCGAAAAACTCACCATCAAGGTTGGCCGAAGAGGAAGATCGTCGCAAGGAAGAACTTCGTCGCCTTGATGCTTCTCCTTGTGCTCACGACAAGAAGAAAGAAGGAAGGCCTATGGCCGTCCAAGAGAGAGGGAGAGAAGAAGAGGAGAGAGCCCAAGCAATTCTTGGATGGATCTTCTTCCATGGCACCCCTTGGGTCCTTTATATAGGGAGAGGTTTCTTAATTCCCAAGCAAACCTCTCCTTGATTATGGAATAATTTCTCAATCAATCCATAATCAAGGCTCTCATGATCAAGCTTCTTATTCTTGATTATGGAATAATTTCTCAATCAATCCATAATAAAGGCTCTCTTTCTTTTGGCATGATTATATAAAATTTATAAAACAAACCAACCATTGGTTCATTATATAAAAAATTTATAAAACAAACCAACCATTTGTTCATTATATAAATTTTATTAAACAAACCAACTCATGGTTCATTATATAAAAATTTATATAAAATTTATATAACCATTTATAAAATAAACCAACCTTTGGTCTATTTTATAAAATAAACCAAAATAGTCTTATCCTCTTATGGTGGTGGCCGGCCATGACAAGAAGAGAGGAGGCCCCCTTCCTTGGCCGGCCCATCTAAGCCCAATTGGATCAAATTCCTTAATGAATTAAACTTATTTAATTCACCCATTAAGTCTTTAAAAGACTTAGCCATTTTATGCTTCCGATGCGTCTGAAATAAATTCAGTTTTGACTATTGTTTGGACTTACCAAAAATAGTCTATCTCGATTGGAGAATCTAATTCTCAACTCATATTAAATCCTTCGAATTACTCGTTATGCGTGTGACCAAATACGCTTTAAATTTATGTTGGTCATCCATATTTAACTAATTAATTATAGAACGATCATGAGTGGCACCTAGTAGTACATCATGATCCCCAATTAATTGAAAGATCAACGGTTGACCTCAGAAATGATTCTGAAACCATTCAGCAGCTATAATGAATCGTGCCTCATTCCCTTCACCATCTTATACCCACTTGGTTCAGGACATGGTCTATGTGTGTCAGTCCCCACTAGGTTGACTACGTCACACCTAGCCCAAGTAACGTTTTCTCGTCCTATGGATTCTAATTACTCTCATCTATTTAAGAGATTCATACTCTGAACATGTCATGCTCTGGCCAGAGGCTTCGAGTAACAATCCGACGATAGGCCTCGGGTATACATCTCCTCGCAAGGAGTGGTGAATCCTGTATAGTTTGTTCAAACATCTTCGGGCACTTCGGCTTATACCCAATCATCCTGGGTCCACACCTCCTTGGAGATGCTTGCTTAAGATGTCAATGTATAAGTCTCCATGACCAAGATGACTTGAACACCGCAATTCAAAGGAACATCGCACTTAAGCTGCAGTAAGAACTTCACTGACATATCTATATGTAGACTACCATATGAAGTTTTATAGCCAGTCACTCTAATGAACTAGTTCCCTTAACTAGCATTCATGTTTATCTCCGGACATCTCCATGTCAACAGCCAGTGAGAATCAGCTGATTAGAGAATAACCCATGCTAGTCTCAACAGAATTCATAGTGTCCGTATTTATCAATTCATCGACTAGGGACAATTTCAATACTTCACAATTGCACATGTAGAGATAATCACTAGTTATGAATTCAGCACAAATTCTCTCATACTGTGAATTGTATTGCGGACATTCAGTAAATGAGCTTAAAATCTTAATCAAATAATCATGTATACTCAAACAGTGAATATTCATTTATTAAAAATAAATGATTACAATCATAAGGCGATTGCCTTAGGACACTTCTCTCATGTCACTAACAAACTCCCACTTGGCCTAATGCCAATCGCTACGGTACCCAATACCACAGGCTCTAACATGACCCTCAAACTTACTTTGAGGCAAGACCTTAGTTAAAGGATCCGCTAAATTCCTTTCAGTGGGAATTTTCTCAATTTGTATATCATTCCTACTTATAATCTCTCTGATCAGATGATAGCGGCGAAGCACATGTTTGGTGTAACGACCCAAAAAATTCTCTTAATATTTTCTTAAAATATTGAGCATGTCTAGATAATTTTTCGAGGGGCCCAGAAATAATTATGTAAAATTGGGCCTAGAAATCCATGTTTTCTCATTTAAATTGAGAAAAACTAGGTGCTAATGAGCTTTAAATGGGCTCCAAAAATAGGTATTAATTAGGTAAAATTAATATAAATTAGGTAAAATTAATATAAATATAAAAGAATTTTATTTAGGAATATTGGCATAATTATGGATGATTTTAGGGGAATTTTCGGAATTATAAAAATAATAAAATAAATGAAATAAAAATAAAAATAAAAATAAATGTGCATGAGCCAAGGATTGAACCTTGGACCTCTTGTACAACCATGTAAGCCTTAACCAACTCACCTAGCAAGGAATTCTTGTGAGGAAAGGAAGTGAATGGTGGTTAAATGGTAGAAGAAGATGAAGGGTCATGGAAAACTCTTCATTCACCACTTTAATGGTTGATTAATAAGGGGGTTTGGGAGTTTCATTCTTCATGCCATCAATTGCATTTGCTTCTCTCTTCCTTCTCCATTCTTGCCGAGCACTCAAGGAGGACTTCTCCCTTGAGGAAACTTCACAAAAAGTCTCATCCTCCAAGATCTAAGGTCTTCTCAAGTTTCCAAGGGCTAGGTGTGGTCAAGTCTTCTTCCTTCTTTCCATCCAAGGTCTAAAAATCAAGAAATCTAAGGTAAGACTCCCTCACCTGTGGTATAATAGTTACCTATGATTTCCATGATTTTTGGCATGATATATGAGTTGGTTTCGGATTTAATGTTGAAGGGAAACAAAATCAAGGTTCCTATGTTCAAAGGGTTTCGGCCAGAATGTTTTAAAGGTCTAAAAATATGTTAAAAATCATGATAATATTATTTGATGTTCCCCTATGATGTTTAGAAGTTAAGTGTAATTTTTGGGGATTTTTAGAGTACTCTAGGACACCCTAGAGTTTCGGCCAACATGAAGGAAACAAAACCCAGAACTTTAAGTTCAAGGGTTTCGGCCAGAATGTTTTAAAGGTCTAAAAATATGTTAAAAATCATGATAATATTATTTGATATTCCCCTATGATGTTTAGAAGTTAAGTGTAATTTTTTGGGATTTTTAGAGTAATCTAGGACCCCCTAGAGTTTCGGCCAACATGAAGGAAACAAAACCCAGAACTTTAAGTTCAAGGGTTTCGGCCAGAATGTTTTAAAGGTCTAAAAATATGTTAAAAATCATGATAATGTTATTTAGTGTTCCCTTATGATGTTTAGAAGTTAAGTAAAATTTTTGGGAATTTTTGGAGTACTCTAGGACACCCTAGAGTTTCGGCCAACATGAAGGAAGCAAAACCCAGAACTCTAAGTTCAAGGGTTTCGGCCAGCATGTTTTAAAGGTCTAAAAATATGTTAAAAATCATGATAATGTTATTTAGTGTTCCCTTATGATGTTTAGAAGTTAAGTGAAATTTTTGGGAATTGTTGGAGTACCCTAGGACACTCTAGGGTTTTGGCCAATATGGAAGGGACAAAACCAAGGTCCCTATGTTTATGGGTTTCGGCCACCATGATTTAAATGTCTATAAATATGTTAAAAATCATGATAATGTTATTTAATGTTCCCTGATGATTTTTAGAAGTTAAGTATAAATTTTGGGAATTTTTGGAACACCCTATAGTCCTCATATGGTTCGGCCAACCCCAAGGACCCAAGGGTTAGGGTTGAGTCTTTGACTTCAACTTATGTTTATGTGTTGCCATGATATAAGGATGATGGATGGTGATTGTGTGAATTTTTACATGGCCATGGGACTTCATAAGTTTCGGCCAATAAGGGTTAATAGGATAAGAGTTAAGATTTATTCCAAGTAAGGGTCCCAATGACCCTATGGTAAGATGTGATTTATGTTTATGAATGATATGCTATGTTATGAATGATATGCCATGCTTACGAATGATATGCCATGTTTATGAATGATATGCCATGGTTATACATGATATGCTATGCTTATGAATGATATGCTATGTTATGAATGATATGCCATGGTTATGAATGATATGCCATGTTATGAATGATATGCCATGTATACGAATGTATGCCATGCCCTATGAATGATGTGTACAAACACCATGTCTAAGAATGAAAATGATGAATGACAAGTATGATGAATGAAAGATGATGCTTATGCCTTTAAGGCATAAATATGCTAAACGGCACGGTCGATAGTCGATGGTACGACGGTCGAGAGGACCGGTAAATGGGCCGGTAGACGGGCCGAGCCGTAACAAGTTATGCTATGATAAGTATGCCATGAATGTCTTATGAATGATGAAGCATGAAAAGTATTTTACTTTATGTATGGGCTTGTACCGGACCGAAGTATGGGTCCAAGGGATGGGCACCTTAAGAACGCCCCGGTTATGGACTACCGAAGCTGTCCACGGTTCTGGCACTACCGAAGCTGTGCAACAGGGATGGGCTCCTTAAGAAGCGCCTCGGTTCGGAGACTACCGATTATGCTGTCCTTACCCTAGTAGGTCGGGGCTAGCTACCTCGGATTTACTAGGGATGCGCGCTATGATGTATGTATGTGGTACAAGCCGGGGACCCCAAATGATGTTATGATGATTATGTTTAAGAAATGAAAAGTATGTTTTTAAAGATTAAGCATCCTTATGATATATATGCATTGCCCATGCATTCATTATGAAAAAAGTATGTTTATGAAAAGTATGTTCATGAAAAGTATGATTTTAAACTAAGCATCCATATATGTATATGCATTCCACCTATGCATTCATACATGTTATGCATTATGTTATGATAATGACGTGTTATGCTTATGCTCCATGTTAAAAGATATGTATGAGAATGAATGATCCATGTTATGATTATGGTAAGAAGATGCTCTTATGATATCCTAGAATGTATGCCTATGCTTATGCCATATAGGTTGGTTTATATCTTATGTTTATATTCATGCCATGAAAGATGCCATGCTACTATGTTTATGATTTATGCCATGAAAGATGACATGCTACTATGTTTATGATTTATGCCATGAATCATGCTACTATTCGTTGGTACGAATGACTAATCTGAGAAAAAGGACTATCTAATAAACCACAAGCCCATGAGTAGAATTATTCTGAGTAAAACAAATAGGGTACATTCTGACCTTAATACCAACTGTACATGAGGAATATCACAAGGCACTGCGCCTCGTGTCACAGAAGTTACACAGGGGAGACCTTATCGTTGTGGGAGGGTTGTTAGTCAACCTAAAGGATTCATGTTCTTGGAGAGTCTATGAACTGGGTCCTTGTCGAACATGAACCGGTTCCCTAGACCTATGACGAGGATCATCGGCTTTGAAGAGATAAATCCAGTCATAAGGATTTGTTCAAATGGTGGATGAGATTGTGTGTATAAGTAATGTGACGGAAACGAAGTAGTATTCTTATGCTATACGTAGATAATATTTTGTTGATTGGAAACAATAATGAAATACTATCAGACGTAAGGGTATGGTTGTCCAAACAATTATGAAGGACTTGGGAGAAGTAAGACATATCCTTGGGGATCAAAGATCTAAGGGATCTCCAGAGAAGGATGATGTGCTTATCCCAAGCTTCATACAAGATACTGTCCTAACTCATTTTAGCATGGATACCTTCAAGAAAAGTTTTGTACTTTTCAGCTATGGAACCACTCTATCTAAAGAGATATGTTTAGATTATCAAAGGAGACAGAGTAGGTAATGGCGGTTCCTTTAGCATTGTAACGACCCGAAAAATTCTCTCAATATTTTCTTTAAAAATATTGATCATGTCTAGATAGTCTTGAGGAACCTAGAAATATTAGTACGACCTTTAGCCTAGTTATCCATGATTTTTCCCTATTTAAATTGAGAAGCTAAGTACTAATGAGCCTTATATGGGCTTTTCTAGTACCATGGTTATTAGTGGATTTTAGGTAGAATTTCATATAAATATAAATGGGTTTTAATTAGGAATATTAGCATAATTATGGGTGAGTCTTAGGGGAATTTTTGAAATTAAAAGAAAAATAAAAATAAAATGAAGTAAAAAAAAAATAAAGTGCATGCACCAAGGATTGAACCTTAGACCTATGGTACCACCATGCATGTACTAACCAATTCTCCTAGCAAGGGAGTGCTAGTAGAGAATGAAGTGGATTTTGGTTAAGGCTTAGGGAAAATGAAGAGTCATCAAGGGAAGAGACACCATGACTCTTCACTTGCCCCTCTTCATTGAGTATAAATGAGAGGGATGAGGAAGGGAATCGAAAACTTGGCACTTAGGTTGTTGTTTTCTTCTTCTCTTCCACCAAGACTTTTCCTCTCCCTCCATCTAGCCGAAACCCACAAGGGGGTTTCCCCTTTGGAAAAACTTCACAAGAAGACTTAATCTTCAAGATCTAAGGGCTATCTACAAGGCTACAAAGGGCTAAGAGTGATCAAGGGACAACAAGGTCTTCATCTTCTCTTTTTAAGGTCTACAAACCAAGATAACCCAAAGTAAGACCCCCTCACCTGTGGTATAATGATTTTTCAAGTTGATTTCATGATATAAGAATTTGTTTGGACTACATGTGAAGAAAACTAGGGCTAGGGCTTGTTAAGGTGTTTCGGCCAAGGCTTAAAAGGGGGCTTAGGGATGATGTAAACTCTTATTCATGCTCCTTAATGTTTTATTATGATATGTAAAGTATGGATTATGACTTAGGGAAAGTTTGTGGCACTCTAAAGCCTTGAGGGTTTCGGCCATCCTCCATGTCCTATGGTTAGATTTAAAATTTAACCCTTCAAGCATGTTTATAGATTCCTCTATGATCTAATGGATATTGATTGTGTGTTATATAAATTTTTCCCATGGAACTAGGTCCTTAGGGTTTTGGCCAAGAGGAATTCTAGGGCAAGGAAATTAGGGTTAGCGAATTATGGGGCTTAAGAGCTTCCTATGGTTTAGTATGAAATGTATGAGTTATATTTTACTCATGGAACCTTTTATGTTAATTGAATGATGGAGCCACCTTCTAGGGGACTTTCAGCCAACCTTGAAATTTAGGGTTTGGGTTGGGTTAAGACCACAAGGATGCATGTTTATAGGGTACTATGATGGATGTATATGTTTAAGTATGTTGGAAGAATTTTATGCCAATTAAAACCCTAGCTTATGTGTCATGACTTGTATGTTAGGCCATTTGTTATGATGATTCATAAATGTTTGGACCATGTGCTATGAACCTAAGGAAATGTATCATGTATGAAAGGATCTAGGCATGTTTTCCTATGTACCATGACCATGCATGTTTTATGAATTAAGATGCTAATTATGTAGGTATGCCATGACTTATGAATGATATGTATGTATGCCATGATTTATGAATGATATGTATGTATGCCATGCTTTGTGAAGGACATGTATGTATGCCATGCTTTATGAATAATATGTACGTATGCTATGTTTAAGAATGAAGATGATAAATGAAAATGATAATCATGACTCTAAGACAAAATGAGATAAAACATGACATACCTTATGAATAAGGATAATGAATGATGATGAATGTTCATGCCTTTAAGGCATCACGATGTTAAGTATGAATGATGAAATGTTAAGTATGTTTATGTCATGCTAAGGGATGGACACCTTAAGAACGTCTCGATTTTGGACTACCATAGCTGTCCACGGTTCTGGGACTACCGCAGTTGTTCCTACTCTTATGCTATGTTTCATGAAACAAGATTATGTTTATGTCATGAATGTCTATGAATGATGAAGCATGCAAAGTTATTTTACTTTATGAATGGGCTTGTACCGGACCGAAGTAAGGGTCCAAGGGATGGACACCTTAAGAATGCCCCGATTCTGGACTACCGACTATGCTGTCCACGATTCTGGGACTACCGAAGCTGTCCAACAAGGATGGGCACCTTAAGAACGCCCCGGTTCTGGACTACCGACTATGCTGTCCACGGTTCTGGGACTACCGAAGCTGTCCTTATCCTAGTAGGTCGAGGCTAGCTACCTCGTATCTACTTAGGGATGCGCGCTTATGATGTATGTATGTGGTACAAGCCGGGGACCCCCATGATGTTATGATTATGTTTAAGTATTTAAAAGTATGATTTTAAAAATTAAGCATCGTTATGTATATGCATTTGACTCATGTATTCATTCATGTTATGCATTATGCCATGATGAAAAATGTTTTATGTTTATGTTTATGCCATGTATCATGTCATGATAAGTATATTTTATGTTTACATGCTAAGTATGTTTTATGTTTATCTCTATGCCATGTATCATACCATGCTAACTATGTTTTATGTTTATATTTATGTCATGTATCATGTCATGATAAGTATATTTTATGTTTACATGCTAAGTATGTTTTATGTTTATCTCTATGCCATGTATCATGCCATGCTAAGTATGTTTTATGTTTATATTTATGCCATGTATCATGCCATGCTAAGTATGTGTTATGTTTATATTTATGCCATGTATCATGTCATGATAAGTATATTTTATGTTTACATGCTAAGTATGTTTTATGTTTATCTCTATGCCATGTATCATGTCATGCTAAGTATGTTTTATGTTTATATCTATGTTATGTATCATGCCATGCTAAGTATGTGTTATGTTTATATTTATGCCATGTATCATGTCATGATAAGTATATTTTATGTTTACGTTTATGCCATGTATCACGCCATGTTAAGAATAATTATACTTATGTTTATGCCATGTATCATGTCATGCTAAGTATATTTTATGCTCATGTTCTATGCTAAGAACTATGTCATGCTGAGTGATTTTATATACTTACGATTTATGTTAAGCACCAAGTTATGTTAATGTTTCGTGTGCATATGTTTAAGTGACGAATGATTTTAGTGAGTAGGAAAGGGTCTTACTAAGCCTATGTGCTTATAGTCTTATTTTTCTTATACCGCAGATCAAGCAAGAGGTTACTAAGGGAAGCAGCAGGAGGGGCAAGTGTGTGTGTGTGGCAATGACTTGACAAAAGAAAAGAAAAGATCCTATGTCTTTCTCTCTTTACATGATGACCATGCAAACATGTTTAAGAATGATGCTATATGATTAAGAATGAATGCTAAGGTTACCATGTCACTATGTTTATGAATGATAGCTAAGAATGAGTTAACATGATTTAAGTTATAAGTGCATGGTTTAAACACATGTGGATAAAATTTTAAAATTATTCCGCTGCATTAAGAAGTCCATATGCATATATGTATGTCACGTAGCGCCGCCGTAAGGCTGTAAATGGGCGGGCGTTACAGGTTGGTATCAGAGCAGTTTGTCATCTCACTACACACAAATCAAACCTCCTTCCTGCAGCTTCCAAGTAAGTACCTCTATGCATACCTTATATTCTTTTATGATGTTCTTTTATGATTCAAGAATATGTAAGTATGGATGATATTTTAGGATTCTAGAAAATGCAAGTATGGATGATACCTTATGATTTTAGAATATGCAAGTATGGATGATACCTTATGATTCAAAAATATGTAAGTATGGATGATATTTTATGATTCTACAATATGCAAGTATGAAGGATATATTTTAGGATAGCAAGTACTTTTAGGATATGTAAGGTGAACGATATTTTACCTCATTTTTAGGAAATTCAAATACTTTAGAATTGGATATGCGGGTAGGACTAACAATAACTTATATTAGCCTTATTGGTCTTTTATATGTGAGTGATAGTGAGCGAGAGTGATTCGTGGAGATTAACTTAAGTAGCTGTAGTCATGTAGAATAAATATGGTAAATGATTGAGTGGTGGTGAAACGGATTAAATTGGAAAAGAAGAGCAAGTAGATGTGAGAGGAGGAATGGGTAAGTAATGAGGAGATTATCTGTATGAGTGTCATGACGGTCTGGAACTAAGAAGAGTTGTGAAACAAAGCAAGTTTGTACTGTTGATGAAAGACGTATATTAACATTTAGCAATGAGCCTAGAGTAAAGAGAGGATAGTGCTTTATTAATGGAGACTTATTAGCTATAGTATTAAGGGGGTAGAGTATTTAGTGTGGGTATTCTAAGAGATTATAGTAGTTATGAAATGAAGACTTAGGGATGTATATCTATTAGGAACAGATTAAGGTGTAAGTTATTTGACTTTTTAAACAGATATATATATAGTAGTAGCAATAGAGTAATATTCTTGATATAAGAAGGATAGAGGGTAAGAACTAGATATGCAAAAGAAGGAGTGATAGAGATCAGCGAATAGGACATTAGTTATAACCCTGTATGAAGGAACTAGATGTTAATGTTATCAAAGGCAAGAATGTAGTAAGGACTTTAGGTCAAGCAAACTTACTAGGTGAAATGATCTAATCAAGTATAGGTTTTAGAAAAAGATTGATATAGAAATATTTTTAAAATTCTTGTAAATATATATATATATATATATATATATATATATATATATATATAAATAATGAGAGAGAGTTTTGTAAAGAATAGTATTAGCTTTATGAAATTTGGTAAAGAAGATATTAGATACTCGTTGCTTAAAAGTAAGGTCATAGAGAAGTAAGATATGGAGATCATAAGAATGTGAATTTTTGGGGATTAGAGTGGAGGAAGCATGACCGGTAAATGAGAAAAGGTATTTGGATTTGTGAAAGAAGACTATGGAAAGATGGAATAAGCAAAAGTAAAGATGACAAGCAAAAGTAAAAATGACAATGTAATAGAAAAAATTTTGTAACGTAGAGAATGTGGTACATATATATTGTGCGAAAAGTACTAAGAGTATTTTCAGAAAAAAAGGATGTTTATTGTAGGAAGAGCGGAGCAAAAAGTCAGATGAAGTAATAATAAAAAAATTATTTATTGTGTTTAGGTTGATAAAAGGTAAATCTAGGATTTTCTCCATTTCTTCAAGTCTAGCCTTCAAGACGTGATTTTCCAACTCTAGAGCTCTAACCCTAGATTCAACATGTCCACCTTGGACACTCCTAGATCTAGCCACCTTCCTAGGTATATGTCTCCCCTTCTTCAGATTTGTGCCTTGATCATTAACCACCTTCCTTCCCTTAGGCATGGTAGTTTGGGTCATTCTCAGTCTAGCTCTGGGTACTGATTTCCTAGAATTACCTACCTTGTTAACCCTATTCCTATCATTATACCTAACTCCATGATCATTCTTAACAAGCATATAAGAATTCAAAATTGGATTTAATTTTAAATAAGGAATTACCTTCTCTTTTACCTTTGAAGCTCCCCCTTGACTTGAGCTCCTCTTCTTTTCCAATTTCTTCAAGTCCGCCAATTTCTTGATTTCTCTTCTCTTTTGGCACTTGGTGTGGTAGTGTCCATGGTCACCACACGTGAAGCAAATTATATGTTTCTTATACTTCTTTGCTCCATCCCTACATTTGAATTGAGTTTAGGGTTTACCTCCCTTTTCTTACACAATGGACACTTGTCCTTGTTATATGATCCTTTGACTTTGCTTTGATGGAGGTGGAAGCTTCTTCTTGCTCCGGTATTGAGGATGGTCTCTCCTCCCCCTCAATCCTTGAAGTGGAGACTTCTTCTATTTCTTTCTCACTTGAGGATGTGGACGATTCAACTTTCTCCTCCTCTTCAGATGTTGAACTTGACTCAACTTCCGATTGGTCCTTCTCCTTCTCTTGGACCAATGACCCCTTTTCCTTGGGCTCCACTTCTCCTTGTCTTTGTGTCGAATTTTCATGCAAAGCTATCTCCTTTCTCCATAGCTCATATGCATTCTTGTATTCTCCTATATTTGACACAATATATGGAGATAATAAATTTAATACAATTCTAGTTACCTCCTTATCCGCCTCCGCTTCCTTTGTTTGATCCTTGGTCCAATACCGAGGTCGAAGGTGTTTTCCCTTCTTGTCCGTGGGAGCTTCAAATGGAACTTCCAATATGGTCCAATGATCCCAATCCATTTGGAACCACGTCTCCAATCGCTTCCTCCAATAATCGAAGTCATCTCGGTCGTATGGAGGTGGAATCCGAATATCCCATCCTAGCGGACCTTCCGAGTCCATCTTCCCCTAGCTTTTTACTCTCCTGACAGTTAGTTCGTAGACGAGCGACCCCGGCTCTGATACCACTTGTTGGGACCTTGTCGTTTGCTAGAGGGGGGGGGGGTGAATAACAACTTTTTCGATTTTCTTCCTACAAGGGTTAGCAAGCGCAAGCGGAAAACAAACAAAAACTAACTAAAACAATGCTAACCCAAGCTTTTACGTGGTTCGGAGATAAAGCTCCTACTCCACGGCTGTCCATAAGGTGGATGATCCCGATCCATCGTTGGATGACTCCCCGGAAGTCCTCCAGTTAGCTCGTGTAGCTCCTTGTGGGTGGAGAAACCTCGCCAAAACCCGCAACACTCTTCTGAGCACTTAGACTACTAATTGACCTTTAACTAAAGCCAATTTCGTCAAGAACTCTCGGCCAAAACCGAGCTCTCTTAAATAGAGCTCTCTGCTAAAATGACCGTTACTAGTCGACTGGTCAAGCACCAGTCGACTGGTCACACTTGAATTCGAACGTTACAACTCAACGTTCGAATTTTTGCGGCCATTAGTCGACTGGTCCAGGATCAGTAGACTGATCATTCTATGGACTTCATCAGTCGACTGGTCCAAATTCTTTCAGCACTTGAACTCTAGGATATTCCGAGTACAATTCCCTCGGCACTCGACCCTCATGACTTAGCTGACTCTTCATCCAGCAGCTTCTATCTGTTTCCTTCAAGCCCTCTTCGACTTTGGCTCTCGTCCCTCGGATGCATGCAAGCCACGACCTATCTCCCATGCCATCCTTTGTGTATGCCTCGAAGTCCGCTACCCTCGATACATCGTCCCTGCTTTGTCCACAATCCCTCGGATGCATACAAGCCCACGGCTTGTCTCCTCACACCATCCTTCACCGGACCCGATGACGTCCAACTAAATCCATGTGTATCTTGCAAACCTGCATACTCAAATACACATATCAAATACAAGGGTCAACTTAACTTAAACCCTTTGCCCAAGCATCAAAACACATGGTCACTACGGACCATAGATTGCCCAAACACGGGTGCTGCAGATGCCCGACCAAGAGCTGTAAAACCCTACTACTTAGCGATGTTGCGGATGCCCGAGGTGAGTAGGCTTGGTCCGGGTGCTGCGGATGCCTGACCAAGAGCTGTAAAACCCTACTACCTCGCGATGCTGCGGATGCCCGAGGTGAGTAGGCATGGTCTGGGTGCTGCGGATGCCCGACCAAGAACTGTAAAACCCTACTACCTCACGGTGTTGCGGTTTCCCGAGGTGAGTAGGCTTGATCTGGGTGCTTCGGATGTTGGACCAAGAACTGTACTACCTCACGGTGCTGCAGATGCCCGAGGTAAGTAGGCTTGGTCCGGGTGCTGCGGATGCCTGCCAAGAGTTGTAAAACCCTACTACCTCATGGCGCTGTGAATGACTGAGGTGAGTAGACTTGGTCTGGGTGCTGCGGATATACGACCAAGAACTGTAAAACACTACTACCTCACAGTGTTGTGAATGCGCGAGGTGAGTAGGCTTGGTTTGGGTGTTACGGATGCCCGACCAAGGGCTGTTAAAACCCCACTACCTCACGGTGCTGCAGATGCCCGAGGTGAGTAGGCTTGGTCCGGGTGATCCGGATGCCCGACCAAGAGCTGTAAAACCCATCTACCTCACGATGCTGCTGATGCTCGAGGTGAGTAGGCTTGGTCCGGGTGATGCAGATGCCCGACCAAGAGCTGTAAAACCCATCTACCTCACGATGCTGCTAATGCTCGAGGTGAGTAGGCTTGGTCTGGGTACTGCGGATGCTCGACCAAGAACTGTAAAACCCTATTACCTCGTGGTGCTTCGGATGCCCGAGGTGAGTAGGCTTGGTCCGGGTGCTACGAATGCTAGACCAAAAGCAGTAAAACTCTACTACCTTGCGATGCTGCGGATGCCCGAGGTGAGCAGGCTTAGTCCGGGTGCTGCGGATGCTCGACCAAGAACTGTAAAACCCTACTACCTCACAGTGTTGTGGATGCCCGAGGTGAGCAAGCTTGGTCTAGGTGCTGCGGATGCCCGACTAAGAGCTGTAAAACCTTACTATCTCACGGTTCTACGGATGCCCGAGGTGAGTAGGCATGGTCCGGGTGCCACGGATGTCTGTCCAAGAGCTGTTAAAACCCTACTACCTCACGATACTGCGGATGCCCGAGGTGAGTAGGCTTTGCCTGGGTGCTACGGATGCCCGACCAAAAGCTGTAAAACCCTACTTCCTCGTAGTGTTGCGGATGCCCAAGGTGAGTAGGCTTGGTCTGGGTGCTGTGGATGCCCAACCAGGAGCCGTAAAACTCTACTACCTCGTGTGCTGCGAATGATTGACGTGAGTAGGCTTGGTCTGGGTGCTGTAGTTTTCCGACCAAGAGCTGTCAAACCCTACTACCTCGCGGTGCTGCGGATGTCCAAGGTGAGTAGGCTTGCTCCAAGTGTTGTGGAGGCCCTACCAAGAGCTGATATATGAATGTGACAGAACTCATTTCTTTGTGGCTGATCGGCGAAGACATGTATTGATGTGTAACGCCTGGCCGACCTCTAAGCTCAAGGTTTTTGAGCCGAATGTCATCCTTGCTACACTGGTGACCCCATGGTTTGTGGCTGTACTAAAATGATCTCACCTATGAAGATAAATGGGGGTCATATAAATGCACAAGGAGACAAAGATTAAAGAAAGTCTCTATGTACACAAAGGAAAAGAACACAGTGTTCTATTAACACTTCCGTGTACATTCAGTAGTTACACTCTCAGACAATAAAGTAAAGTACAAGAAAATACATCTACCATAGCTCCTCCTGCGGGGTCGACGCTTGTCTCGGTTGGGACCCCCCCTATTCGTTCTCGCCTAGAGCCTCCCTCGGGGTCCTTTGCTCCTTGGACTGAATTGCTGCATGTTAACGTCCTTGCTCCTCGAGTTAGAGAAAAACACTTGTTTTTCAGAGATCGTACCCCTCATGTCGAGGACAATTAATACATAAGAATCAAAAAAGAAAGAATACGTTAGACAGAAGAAAATAAGAAAAGATACTCGAGACATTGGACCTAGGAATGTTTTCATTGCATTCAAGATGATTACATATTTGGTACATTAGAAAAAATAAAGAAAGGTAAAGACCGACTTGGAAAAGAGTTCAGTATTATCTACATCTCCTTATCTTCAGGCGAGAGCTCCTCCCAATCTCGGCCGATGCTCAGGAAGCTCAAGTTACCGTCCGATGGTAAGAGTTGGGCCTTCCTCAGTTGATCGATGGCCCATAGAAGCCCTGATTTAAACGCTTCACTACCTTGCTGGCAAGGATATCGCCTAACTCGTTCGACTCCAGGAACCTGGTCTTGAATTCTGTAAGATGTGTATACTGAAAAATATGACTTTTATTATATGAATATCTTTTATGAAAAGAGAATCACACTACACTAGGTGTTTGTTTATAATAGTACATATACGAAGTCCCATTGCTTAGCATTGTAGATAATATGGTGTGTGGTGTCACACAGAAGATCATGTTATCAGTGCCTTTCTTAGCATAAATAGAGGCTCATAACCTAGATGGAATTGGACAACCCATCGGAATATTTGTAGTGTAGTCAGGTGTGGTTGGTCTTGACCATAGGACTACACTAGTGTGCTATGAGTACATTAAGTAGGACCAAAACCCTAGGTTATCCGATTTGTACTGACTAGATAATTGGATAGGACCTCAGTTGTTATTATGGAGGATGATCCCTTAATCCCGAAATAATATTGGGCATATATTATTATTTATTATTTCTTTGATTTATCAAAGGGCGAGATCTATTCTGTTAGATCGACAGACCCGGTAAGTTGGGAAATAATATTAATAATATGATGTGCCGATGATTATTGACAGAATCTATGTCCTGGAGAGTCAGGATGATGATGCCCCTTTGATGAGCTCAAAAAGTTCATCGTGCCAAACCCTGCACGTCGATTTGATCCGGCACGCTGGTAAGGTTGAGTGTTACTAATCATGGATCCAAAAGTTAATTAATTTAAATTGTCAGTAATCTAATTAATTAACGGGCATGCACGATCTTAAATACGGGGGATGGACGACTCGTAATATGTGGAGCCCATATGAAAATATGGAGGTTGGTGAGGTGAGTTCAATTATGATCCTTTAGTGTAATGGATCCTAATTAATGGTTCGGGTTTGGATCCGTTAGCGGGCCAAGAACCAACTCCTCCTCTTGGTCCCTGCCTTAACCCTATAAATACCTTATGA
Source organism: Boesenbergia rotunda (assembly GCA_024364735.1). Classification (NCBI taxonomy): domain Eukaryota; kingdom Viridiplantae; phylum Streptophyta; class Magnoliopsida; order Zingiberales; family Zingiberaceae; genus Boesenbergia; species Boesenbergia rotunda. Next base: position 255,641 of record JAGFNQ010006175.1, read on the forward strand.
GATCAAGAAACCAAACTAATTAATCAAACCCAAGAGCCAAGGAAAAACCCTCCCTCTCTCCCTCTCTCTTCCTCTCTCGGCGCCGACTAGGGAGAAGGGTTCTCCCTTCGGTTTCCTTGATTCCCCCTCCACCAAGCTTCAGCCGAGACTCAAGGGAGCAAGGTAGGAATCTCTTCTACCTTGCTTGAGGCTTAGGAAGGGCTGAGGAGGCAGTGGTGAGGAGAAGAAGGCGGCGCAAGGGCCACCTTGCGGCGGCGCAAAAGGGAAGAAGGGGTTTTGAGGGCTTTTGTGGATGAGAAGAAGGCTGTTCCTTGTCTTCTTCTTCTTCTTCATCTTCCTCTCAAGGTGTACCGCTGATCCAGAGGGCTTGGAGCCAGCTTCGGTGGATGGCGGCGCAAAAGGAGGGGAGGAGATCTCGGCAGCACAAACCCTAGGGTTTAGGGTTTTGTAGCCGGTTGAAGAAGGGGTTTGGTTGGGGCTTTAGGTGATCTCAGATCGTGGTAGATCGTCTCCAACACGATGTCCGTGAAGGGAGGGACATAAGGTAGAAGACCGCTGAAAGGCTACAAAATAGGTGTCACGAGTGAGACTCAAATTTAGATATTTATAAACTGAAAATCCTTGGCTAACAAAGTTAAAATGTAGAATAGGGGCCTCAGGTCGTATTTTTCCAAGGACTAGTTGAATGAATGTTTAACTCGAGCTTGAAGGTTATTTGTCGTTTGATGTTTTGGATTTTCTAATAAAATGGGGGCTTTTGCGATAAGAGGTGAAATAACTATTCGGTATGAAATAGAATAAAATAGACTTAACTAAGCAGAAATGACTTAGGAAGTTGCAGAACTGAACTTAACCTAGTTAACAATTGAGCAATTAAATTCAAACTATTGAATTGAAATTAAAGAACTAATTACATGAATTAGTTACAGGAAGCTAATTGCTGGGAATTAATTACAAGACAATAGAAACTAGATCAAAACATTGCTTAAGCACTTGGCTTGAAGTGTAATGGAAACAACTAGAACAACTTGAAGAAAATAAATGCTTCGAACAAAATTATCCTAAATTAAACACCAAATCAATTCATATCCAAAACATCCCTTCGCCGTCACATGAAGATTGAGCTAGAAACCCTCCAACGCAAAAACCAATGAAGAAAAGCTCCCGGATCAATTTGCTGTGAAATTGCCTTCTTGATCGGTCAGCTGATAACTACCATTTTGATGATTAATTTAGGCTATCAAATCCATGTTTTGATCCATTTTTTATATGCTTAAGTTTGCATTTATATTAGGTTTCATGAATTGTCTCTATTTTAGCTTGTGATTCAAATCTTTCTATATTTTAGATATTTTGGCATTTAAATTTGAATTTATTTTTGTAGGCTTTGATGGATCATGGACCTAGATCAGATTAGGTTAAACTTGAGTCAAAATTGGATCCAGATCAAAGTGATCAAGCATCGGATTAATATGGGTCGTCCGATCAGAGAACGGCTAGATCTGAGCCATCGGTCAACTTCTGATCAATTCGAGTTCAAGATAGAGTCAATCATGACCACAGATCATTATCTGAAAGATTCATCCAAATCAGAAATAATTTGACCGTTGGATCAAGCTCAAGATGATCTAGACCATTCATTCAAGAGAAGCTAAGATCTGAGCCATCCGCCGCAGATCTGATTGATCCGAGCTAAGGAGAAGTAGATCGGAGCCATTGATCAAGATCTGTAAGGTTTGGTCCAGGACTTAATCTGACCGTTGGATGGAGAAGAAAGGATCTCAGCCGTTCGTTTCAAAGTATATAAGCAATTATTCTCCCCAGATCCAGGTCGTCGTCGCGTGTCGCAGCTATTGCCAGATCCAGTTTTTGTTCTTCCTTTGTTCTTCATTTCGTCATCAATTTTTACCTCGTTTTCTTTATTAGATCGCGCACGGCCACATTAAACTCGTTGTCTTCAAGATTTCAGATCGCGGAGGTAAGATTTCCAGTTCGATTTTTGCTAATTGATTGCGTTTTTGGAAGCTTAGGTGAGGGTGTCGCCGAAGCCCTGTTTTTATGGATTGGTCCATTGCCAATTGCCGGATTTCAGTCGTCCAGAGAGCTATTGAAGCTGTAGGGGGTTCTCGAAAGCATCTGATGGTTTCTGTGCAACGATCGTGATCCAGTCGATCGAGAAGGGAGAGATCGAGTAGTGATTTCAGCTTCTGATCGTTCACCATGATTGATCAGAGACTCATCTGATGGGTGCCCAATCCGATCAGAGGAAGACCTGATCAGTCCAGTAACCGATCAGGAAGACCAGAATGCGCCAGTCAATTGCGAACTGATCTCGGGAGTTCTCCTTCAGTAGTTTTTGAGCTAGGGGGTTCATAGCTCAACCTTCGTGTGACGGCGAAGAGAAGTTTTGGATATAAACTGATTTGATGTTTTTAATCTAGGATAGTTTTTGTTCTAAGAACTTGTTTACTTCACATTGCTTAGTTTATTCTAACTTCATTTCAAGTCAAGGTTATTCAACAATAATTTGATTTAGTTCTCATTATCTTGCAAATTAGTTTTCTGCAATTTCTTCCCTGCAATTAGTTCTTTGATTTCAATTCAGTTGTTAAAGTCGAATTGTTTAGTTGCTCCAATAGGTTAAGAATATCTCTTGCAATTTCCTATTCATTTCATGCTTTAGTTGAGTTCATTCTAGTCTATTTCATATTGTCATTTCCTCCTTGCCAAAACCCCCCATTTTTATTAGAAAACCCAAAACATCAAACAAATAAACTTGCAAGCTCGAGTTAAACATTCATTCAACTAGTCCTTGGAAAAATATGACCCGAGGCACCTCTACTATATTTTAACTTTGTTAGCCAAAGAGTTTTCAGTTTTATAAATATCTAAATTTGAGTGCTCATCGTGACACTAGTATTGGGCACCATCAAATTTTTAGCGCTGTTACCGGGGAACTACTAGTTGAGTTTGTTTAATCTGAGCTTGTGTTTAATATTTATATTCTTTGATTCTATTTCATTTGCTCTATCTTTTTGTATACGGTTGCTGCTATTTTGTTTGTCTTGTGACAGGACTGCAGGTGGTGACCTTGAGGACGTTCAAAATGTTTTCAAATGAACAGTTAGCGATCAAAAGTTGATTGTTGGAGTTAAAATTTTTGGTGAAGCAAATGAAATTCCAACAAAGGCTCAACATTTATTCATCTACTTGCAATTCAGGTTGGGAGAATCATTTTAATTCACAACAGCCCCCACAATAAGGACATCCTCCATTTCAAAGTTTTCAGCAGTCCTATTCGAATTTTCAGCAACCGAATTATCAATTTCAGCCACCATGTCAACAATTTTAGCAAAGTTTTCAGCCAAATCAGCTGAATTTCCAGCATACTCAGCATGGGCAGCCACATTTTCAGAGTTTTCAGCAACCAATTCAGCAATTCCAGCCTCAATTTTAGCAGCAAATTCATCAAAATCAGCCACCTTTCCAAGGAAATCAACAAGGGTACCAAGATAATCTGAATTTCTGGCCCTCAAATCAGAGTTTCCAACCTCCACAATTTCAGCACTCACCACAACAGTTTCTACCTCAAACTCAGAATTTTCAGAGCTACAATTATCAGTAATTCCAACCAAGCCTCTAGCCAAATTTTCAGCAATTCCAGCAGTCAAATCAATCATTTGATCAACCCCAACAATTTCAATTTCAGAATTCATAGCCTACTTATAATTTTGAGCAACCTAATGAACCCTTTCAAGTCCAACAAGAGTTCTATGCTCATCAAGGAGACTTTGAGGATTCTAGTGAACTTGAGACTCAACAACAAAGGCTTGGGGAAATTATGGAACAAATCATATAACAGAAAAGTTTACAACAACAAGAGTATGATTCTACTCTTAAAGATTTTGAAAGATGCCTTGAGCAAATGGTTAGAGGAATGGAACAAATGGAAGCCCAAGGATCAAGAAAATCACCTTCTCAAGCTACTCTTAATCTTAAGGGGTATGATTGTCAACTAACTTTGAGGAATAAGGAAGTGGTTTCAAGTTTAAACACTCCAAATGCTGAGTTTCCTGAATAATTTCCAGCATACTATTTCCCCACTCAAAACAACCCCGGAGTTGATTTTATATCAGTTCAAGGTGACCCTAGTACAAGCCTAAGACCTTCTTCAAGTGATCTTGCAATTTTGGTGGAAGAGGTAGAAGAATTCAGCAAAATTAGGGCACCTACAGCAGTTATTCCTCTTGGAATTCCTATTCAGAGTTCACTTCAAAAATTTTCAACTCAAGAGGAGGAACCAAAAGTTTGTTTCCTCTTCTCACAGCACTTCAGAGAGGATCCGCCTAGCATTAGCATGGGTACTTTAGATGAGGCTGTTGAGGCAGAGTTAATTGCTGATGATGTTTCACTTGATACAGTGGGAGGAGATCTTAGTTCAAATGAGGTTGAAGATGCAATAGAGACAGAGGCATTGGAGGAGATGGATGGAAAAGCTTGTGACAGCCTTGAATTCAAATCTGAAGCTTTACAGGACCCTTCTCATCTTTTATTTTGTGATGATATAGTTATTGATGGTCCTAACTTCTCTAATATGGTTGTTGCAGATACTATTGATGAAGTATGCATTATAGATGATTCTACAGGTGTAGGGGATTGCACTGAGCCCCAGGGACCACCATCATTGTTAGATACATTAGAAGATTCAGAGGATAAGTCAGAAAGTATAGGGACTTGCATGGTGGAAGCAAGAACCCAAGAATCACCTGAGTTAGTTGAATGTCCACCAGATCCTGAGTTTGAAGAGGAGCCCTTACTTGACCAGGAGGAGGCTATGGATACATCTACTCTTGTAGAACCTCCAGGTATTTTTAGCACGATAAGGTAAGTATTCCTTCTATTTCTTTGGAAGAATCTATAGAGGTACCTGAAGTTGATTTTGTTAGTTATGATGAATTTATTAACATGTCTTCTGTAAAAATTGATTGTGAATAATTCATAAAGGTACCTGAGATTGATTTTATTGAATGTGATACATTTGTTGAAACATCCTGTTAGTATTGTGAGAGAAGTGTCCTAAGGCAATCGCCTTATGATTATAATCATTTATTTTAAATAAATGAATATTCACTATTTGAGTATACATGTTTGTGTATTTGATTGAGATCTTAAACTCATTTACTGAATGTCCGCAATATAATTCACAGCATGAGAGAATTTGTGATGAATTCACAACTAGTGATTATCTCTACATGTGCAATTGTGAAGTATTGAAATGGTCCCTAGTCGATGAATTGATAAATACAGACACTATCAATTCTGTTGAGACTAGCATGGGTTATTCTCTAATCAGCTGATTCTCACTGGCTGGAGACATTGGGATGTCCGGAGATAAACATGAATGCTAGTTAAGGGAACTAGTTCATTGGAGTGACTGGCTGTAAAACTTCATATGGTAATCTACATATAGATATGTCAATGAAGTTCTTACTGCAGCTTAAGTGCGATGTTCCTTTGACTTGCGATGTTCATGTTATTTTGGTCTTGGAGACTTATACTTTGACATCTTAAGCAAGCATCTCTAAGGAGGTGTGGACCCAGGATGGTTGGGTATAAGCCGAAGTGCCCGAAGATGTTTGAACAGCCTACAAAGGATTCACCACTCCTTGTGAGGAGATGTATACCCAAGGCCTATCGTCGGATTGTTACTCGAAGCCTCTGGCCAGAGCATCACATGTTCAGAGTATGGATCTCTCAGAAACATGAGAGTAACTAGAATCCGTAGGATGAGAAAAATATTGCTTGGGCTAGGTGTGACGTAGTCAGCCTAGTGGGGACTGACACACATAGACCGTGTCCTGAACCAAGTGGGTATAAGATGGTGAAGGGAATGTGGCGCGACTTATTATAGCTGCTGAAGGGTTTCAGAATTATTTCTGAGGTCAACCGTTGATCTTTCGATTAATTGGGGATCATGATGTATTACTAGGTGCCACTCATGATCGTTCTATAATTAGTTGATTATAGACGGCCAACATAAATCGAAAGCCTATTTAGTCACACGCACTACGAATAATCCGAGGGATTTAAAACGAGTTGAAAATTGGATTTTTCGATCAAGAAAGATAAGTCGAATTTGAATTTTTCAGAGATGCATCGGAAGCATAAAATGGCTAAGTCTTTTGAAGACTTATTGGACGAATTAAATGAGTTTAATTCGTATGGTTTTAGCTTGGGTTTGGCTGGCCAAAGAGGGTCCCCACCCTCTTTGTTTGGCCGGCCACATTAAAAGGGGAGAACCAAATTGTTTGGTTCAAATTATAAAATAAACTGAGCTTGGTTTGTTTTGTAAAATTATGGATAAAAAAATTTATATAAAGAAATTTATATAAAGAGATTTATTTTTCATGGAAATTAAAATGAACCATGGATTGGTTTATTTTATTTTATAAAATCAATAATGGATTGATTTACCATGATAAAGAAATTTATATAAAGAAATTTCTTTCCATAAAAAAAGGGAGACATGGTTGTTTTTATTGTAAATTAAATTATAATAAAAACTTGGCATGATGGAATAAATCATAGAAAAATTTATATGATAAATTTCTTATGAAATTTTATTCCTCAAAAAGGAGACTTGGCGATTGAGAGACTACTATATAAAGGAACCAAGGCAAGACTTGGAGATTAATCTAAGAGATTTAGAAATAAGCCCTCTCTCTCTCTCCTTCTCTCCCTCTCCCTCCTCTAGTGTCACCGGCCCTAAAAGAAGGACCCCTTTGTTGTCGTGAGCTTCATCCACCAAGCAGCTGCCGAAGAAGAAGAAGAAGCGAGCGCAACTCCTTCCTTCTTCCCGGAATCTTGATTCCGTTCTTCGTTTGGTAGTTAGTCTTCCCATCTCTCTTGGTATTCTTGTCGTGCCTTTGGAGAATTTAGTAGTTCTTGTCGGCACGAAACTCGTGGCTTTGCGAAGTCATCCCGAAGAAAACTCGGCGTGGACGTGAATAGAGGCGGAGCTTCCAAGGGACGCTACGGTTGGATCTCGTCCCTTTCTACGAGTTACGCGAGGTATTTACTAAATTAGTTTACTTTCTGCAAAATTTTAAATATATGATCATATCTCCACAACATAAGGTTGCATACTAGATACGTGGTTAAAATAATTTGTGAAATTATTTATGCTGAACCTTCCGCTGCACGTAATTAAATTTTAAAATTACGAACCCGTATCCATGTCAACATGCACCCGGTCCCAACAGTGGTATCAGAGTCGATTAGTGTTCGACATAATCATATAATTGTTTTGCGGAAAACTTTGTCATGATCTCAATTTTGAAAAATTTTCCAATTATGGAAACTTTCCAATTATGATAAATTTTAGATTTAAGAATTTCAAAGTTTGAAAATCCTCATGAAATTTCGCAACCTTTTAAAATATCCTAGTTTCTGAAATTTTATGATAATTGTGAAAACTTCTCATTTTTGGAAACTTTCCAATTTTAGAAATTTCCTATTTTGGAAATTTTCCAATTTTGGAAATATGGAAGTTTTCTTTGTATCAGAAACTTACAAATATTCTGAAAGTCTTTTATTTTTGGAAACTTTCCATTTATGGAAAGCTCGCAATTTTGGGCACTTTCTTTCAAGAAAGTCTAGACAAATTTATGGAACATTAATTGACAATTAAATTCGAATTGAGTTTTAAATTATTAACAAAATTCTTTACTTTGGGGAGTGCCACGGGGAGCCACCCAAATTAAAGTTAGTTGTTGTAATTTAATTTCCTATTTTGAATAAGAATTGTCAAGTTTAATTTGGTTACGCCTCGGGGAGCGGGCCAAATTAGATTTACGATAAATTTCTTTTCCTTGGGTATCTGAGCCTCAGGGAGCCACCCAAAGAAAATAATTTGTTGTAATTAATTAGTGCATAAATAAAATATGTGATCAAATCTTGGAAAATTAGATTCCATATTAATCCGATGCTTGATCACCTTGATCCGGATCCAATTCTGACTCATGTTTGATCCAATCCGATCTAGGTCCATGATCATTTGATTCCTACAAAATTAGATTCACATTTAAGTGACAAAATATCTCAAATATACAAAGGTTTGAATCAAAAGCCAAAATAGAAAGAATTCATGAAACCTAATGTAAATGCAAACTTGAGCATATAAAAATGGATCAAAACATGGATTTGAGAACCTAAGTTTATCAGCAAAATTGTAGTTATCAACAGCGAGGTGATCGGAAAGGTATAACTTTCCATAAGCTCCTTTGTATTTCCTTATGTCGTACATGTGTTGTGTGGATATGTCTCATCATTTTATGTGTAAGAATATTATGTTTTTCTTGCAAAATATATTTAATAAATTCTTAACTGGACCCCGACCATAAACACAAAAGCCGGCGATCAACTCGTCGCCTTTTCCGCGGTCGAACAATTGAGCAAAGTGCAAGGCCAATTTTGGTAATTGGCAAAGTTGCAACTTTGGATTGTTCGATACGGCACGAGACGGTCGATGGGAAACGGCTCTCTATTCGGATTGAATTTTTTAATCCGTAGGCATAGAGAGGTCTCTCGGATCGACCATGTATTCGTTTAGGAAACCCGCCAAGCCATACCCAACAATTGGTATCAGAGCTGAGGTTTTCGGCTTTGTGTGTTTAGGATTGGTTATTTTTACAATTTTTCATACATTTTTATTTTGATGATGTGTGGATGTGTGTAGCCTAACTTTATGTTGCAGGCGCGAGATTCCAACTTCATGGCCAAAATATTATTTGTGTGAATGTGTGCAATTTTTGTAATAATTTAATCCTCGGGGTTGACGAGACTAGGTATTTAATTTTTGTAATTAAATATGACACATGTTTAGCCTAGTTTTTTATTTTACAGTTGATCTAGATTTCATGTACACTCCCTTGTGGAGTATAGGATCAATGATGTAAATAATTAACTCTTCATTTTGGCACGGAGGACCCTCAAGGTAGCATGCGCAAAAGGAAGGCAGAAGTGGACGAAATGACAGCACGACTGGAGGCACAAGAGAGACCAAGGGGCCATGAAAGTTGGAAAATCTAGGATTTTTCACTATTATTGTTTTCATGATGTTGGTTCTGTACTTGGTTGTTTGGCGGTGCTAGAAAATTCCTCAAGATAAATTACTAAGTGGGAGAGAGACCCTAAGAGTCCCACGGCTTCCATTACAATTCGATAAGTGATGTGAATAAGTATGCACGTCGGCTCTGAGTGCCTTCCTCCCCATCGAATGGACTTGTTCTGCGGATCACTGGGTCGAAAAAGACTGTAGAAAATTATTGAAGGCACATAATCCAAAATAATTTTCTTGGTGTCGTGTAATGGTGCACACTTAGATGTGAATAATAGTATCCTCTCCATCGGAGTCACTGCTGTTATTCTGCAGAGTCGAAGGAAACAAACTATTGATCTTATTTGTCAAAAAGTTAGGTTGACAAGATAGTAAGATCAATGGGTAAAACCTCCTCTTACGAATGTAGGGATTCGTATACGTCCACACCATCGTAGCATGCGAATTTCTCGGTGTACAGGGGTGTTGGTGAAATTTGAAAATTAATTGTTTGAGGAATCAATTTGTTTTCGATTTCTAAAGTAGTGTATATTGTGATTCTCAGGTTTTTCATAAATGACTTTTGCTCCACTTGCAACCATTCTTAAGGACAATAAACTTACTGGCCATAATTATATTGACTGGAAGAGGAACCTAGACATTGTCCTCACTGCTGAGGAGTTCAAATTTATACTTTTCGTAAAATGTCCGGAAAAGCTTAGAGAAGACTCTGGTGAAGAGTTGAGGGAGTGTTATAGGAAATGGAAAAAGGCAGATGAGATGGCGCGATATTACATTCTGGCATCGATGTTGAATGTGCTACAACATTAGCATCATGCCATGCCCACTGCCAGTGACATGATGCTGAACCTCAAGGACCTCTTCGGGCACCAAGATCGAGTTTCTAGACAAAGTGCGATGAAGAGTCTGATGTCAACCACTATGGTTGAAGGGACACCCGTTAGGGAGCATGTCCTAAAGATGATGGCTCATCTCAATCAGATTGAGGTTCTTGTAGCTGAAATTGACGGGGAATCCTAGATCGATATCATACTCCAGTCTCTACCGAAGAGTTTTGAGCAGTTCAACCTCAACTATAATATGAATAAGAAGAATTATACGTTGGGTGAACTGCTAGGAGAACTCCAGGCAGCGGAGACACTCTTTCAGAAGAACACACATGCCTTAGTAACTCAAAAGGTTTCTACTTCTGAGCCGAAAGGTAGGAAGAAGAAGAAACGAGGAGGGTTCAAGAAGGCAAGTGCATCGCAAGGACCCCGGACTAGTGTGAAGAAGCCAAAGGGCAGGTGCTTCACATGCAAGGAAATTGGGCACTGGAAGGCGGACTGTCCCGATCGTAAAAGCAAAGGTATTTCTTCAGCCTTAGTCGTTGAAACATTTTTGGCGGTGCTATCTACCAGTACCTGGTGTGTAGATACAAGAGCCACTGATCATGTCTGCAACACTTTGCAGCGGTTCCAGGAAACCCGACGGCTGGCGAATGAAGAAATAATAGTCTACTTGAGCAACAGTAGTAGTGAGAGTCTTTCATTTATCTTTTAAGAGAAATAAAGTGCTAGTTCTGAGAGATTGCCTTTATGTACCGTCATTTAGAATGAATCTAATTTCAGTTTCTAAATTATTCAAGGATGGATATTCTGTTACTTTTGATAATAAAGTTGTTATTAAAAGAAACAGGGAGATTATCTGTTCGGGTACGTTGGTAGGTAATCTGTATACTCTAGAACCAAAACCTCCCACGATGCACACTGAAGTAAATAGTTCATCATCTAACTTGAATAAGAGAAAGGAGCCTTCTATGATGAATCAGACATATCATTGGCACCTTAGGTTTGATCATATTAACCTTAGTAGGATTCAGAGGTTGATAGCCGATGGGCCCTTGGGTTCACTGGTGGTGGAGGATCTCCCTACCTGTAAGTCCTGCTTGGAAGGGAAGATGACCAAGAGACCTTTCAAGGTTAAGGGGTATAGGGTCAAAGATGTGTTAGAGCTGATTCATTCTGATGTATGTGGCCCTATGTCAATCCAGGCTAGAGGAGGTTTTGAATATTTCGTCACTTTCATTGACGATTATTCAAGGTATGAGTACATTTACCTGATGCACCGCAAGTATAAATGCTTTGATAAGTTCAAAGAATTCAAGGCTGATGTGGAGAAACATCGAGGTAAAAGTATCAAGACACTGCGAACAGATCGTGGTGGCGAGTACCTCTATGGGGAGTTTAGGAGCTACCTGTCAGAAGCTAGGATCCAGTCCCAGCTAACTGCACCCGGCACACCCCAGCAGAACGGAGTTGCAGAAAGAAGGAATAGGACACTTATGGAAATGGTTAGGTCAATGATGAGCTATTCAAACTTACCTGGTTCATTCTGGGGATATGCTCTGGAAACGGCAGCGTACATAGTGAACTTGGTTCCATCTAAATCAGTCCCTCGTACTCCCACAGAACTGTGGACTGGGTGCAAGCCCAGTCTAGGACATGTTCAGATTTAGGGAAGTCTAGCACACGTGCTGAAAGGAGATACTGATAAGTTGGAATCTCGTATGGAGTTGCGTCTGTTTGTAGGCTATCCCAGGGGAACGAAGGGTGGTCTATTCTATAGTCCTAAGGATCAGAAGGTAATTGTTAGTACAAATGCCAGATTCTTGGAAGAGGACTATATGATGAGTCATAAGCCAAAGAGTAGACTAATGCTAGATAAGTTAAGGGGGGACATTGTGACTTCAGGACCAAGTGTACAAGAGGACACACCACAAGTTACTGCACCACGTGTCACTCAAGACACACCAGTAGTACCTCGTCGCAGTGGGAGAGTTGTGAGATAGCATGAAAGGTACATGCTTTTGGGAGAGTCTTCGATCTTGATCCCGGGAAAACATGAACCAGATCCCTGGACCTATGATGAGACCCTCCAAGACAAAGATGCAGATTTTTGGCAAAGGGCAATAAAATCCGAGATAGAATCAATGGATTCTAACCATGTCTTGGAGCTAGTAGAACCACCCAATGGTATAAAAGTCATTGGATGCAAGTGGATCTACAAACGAAAGAGAGGATTAGATGGGAAGGTTGAGACCTTCAAAGTAAGGCTTGTTGCGAAAGGGTATACTCAGAAAGAGGGTATCGATTATGAGGATACCTTTTCGCCAGTAGCTATGCTCAAGTCGATCTGAATTCTCTTATCTATTGTAGCTCATATGGATTATGAGATTTGGCAGATGGATGTCAAGACAGTCTTCCTTAACGGGAGTCTTGATGAGACCATCTACATGCAGCAACCAGAAGGTTTCATTGCCAAGGGCAAAGAGCATCTAGTGTGTAAGCTTAATCGATCTATTTATGGATTGAAGCAAGCTTCAAGGTCTTGGATCATCCGTTTTGACGAAGTAATCAAGTCATATGGGTTTACTCAAAGTCCGGATGAGTCGTGAGATGTGACGGAAATGTCGTGGTGTTTCTTGTATTTTACGTAGATGACATTTTCTTAATTGGCAACAATGTCAAAGTGTTATCAGACGTAAGGGTTTGGCTATCAAAGCAGTTTGATATGAATGAATTGGGAGAAGCAACACACATCCATGGGATCAAGGTCATAAGGGATCGCCAGAAAAGGATGCTATGCTTATCCCAAACTTCATATGTTGACACAGTCTTGTCTCGTTTTAGCATGAAAAACTCTAAGAAGGGTTTTCTACCCTTCAGACATGGAGTCCCTCTATCCAAGGAGATGTGTTCGAAGACATCAAAGGAGATAGAGGAGATAAAGGCTGTTCCTTATGCTTCAGTGGTCAGAAGCCTCATGTATGTTATGTTGTGCACGAGACCTAATATTTGTTTTGCCATGGGCATGGTTAACAGATATCGGAGTAACCCTGGACAGGGACATTGGATAGCGGTAAAGCATATATTGAAATACCTGAGACAGACTAAGGATTATATGCTGATTTACCGGGCGGACCAATTAGTCCCTATGGGTTATACAGACTCAAATTTCCAGTCAGATAGGGACAAACGTAAGACTACCTCAGGTTTTGTGTTACTTTAGGAGGTGGAGCCATTGTCTAGAGGAGTGTCAAGCAGAAGTGCGTGGCAGACTCCACCATGGAAGCTGAGTATGTGGCAGCCTCGGAGGCAGCCAAAGAAGCTGTATGACTCAGAAATTTCATGATGGACTTGGATCTGATTCCTAGTTTACCCAGAACTATCACAATCTTTTGTGATAACAATGAGCAGTTGCAAACTCGAAGGAACCACGAGCCCATAAGACGAGTAAGTACATAGAGCGCAAGTACCACCTGATACGGAAATCGTAAAACGAGGAGAAGTGGTTGTCGCCAAGATTGCATCAGAGGACAACCTGACAGACCCCTTCACTAAGGCTCTTCCATCTAGAGCTTTTATCAGGCATGTGGAGGGAATGAGAGTCAGATGTATGGCAGTGGGAGAACAGCAGTGTCTTTAAGTATAAGTGGGAGATTGTAAGATGTGTATACTGAAAGACATGACTTTTATTATATGAACATCTTTTATGAAAAGAGAATCACACTACACTAGGTGTTTGTTTATAATAGTACATACACGAAGTCCCAATGCTTAGCATTGTAAATAACATGGTGTGTGGTGCCACATGGAAGATCATGTTATCAGTGCCTTACTTAACATAAATAGAGGCTCACAACCTATATGGAATTGGACAACCCATCGGGATGGTTGTAGTGTAGTCAGGTGTGGTTGGTCTTGACCATAGGACTACACTAGTGTGCTATGAATACAATGAGTAGGACCGCAACCCGAGGATATCCGATTTTTCCTGACTAGATAATTGGATAGGACCTCAGTTGTTATTATGGAGGACGATCCCTTAATCCCGAAATAATATTGGGCATATATTATTATTTATTATTTCTTTGATTTATCAAAGGGCGAGATCTATTCTGTTAGATCGACAGACTCGGTAAGTTGGGAAATAATATTAATAATATTATGTGTCAATGATTATTGGCAGAATCCGTGTCCTGGAGAGTCAGGATGATGATGCCCCTTGATGAGCTCAAAATGTTCATCGTGTCAAACCCTGCAGGTGGATTTGATCCGGCACGCTGATAAGGTTGTGTGGTACTAATCAAGGATCTAGAAGTTAATTAATTTAAATTGTCAGTAATTTAATTAATTAACAAGCATGCACGATCTTAAACACGGTGGGATGGTTGACTCGTAATATGTGGAGCCCATATGAAAATATGGGGGTTGGTGAGTTGAGTTCAATTAGGATCCTTTAGTGGAATGGATCCTAATTAATGGATCGGGTTTGGATCCATTAGCGGGCCAAGAACCAACTCCTCCTCTTGGTCCCTGCCTTAGCCCTATAAATACCCTATGAGATCAAGATACCAAACCAATTAATCAAACCCAAGAGCCAAGGAAAAACCCTCCCCCTCTCCCTCTCTCTTCCTCTCTCGGCGCCAACTAGGGAGAAGGGTTCTCCTTCGGTTTCCTTGATTCCTCCTCCACCAAGCTTCGACCGAGACTCAAGGAAGCAAGGTCGGAATCTCTTCTACCTTACTTGAGGCTCGGGAAGGGCTGAGGAGGCACCGGCGAGGAGAAGAAGGTGGCGCAAGGGCCACCTTGCGGCGGCGGGGCAAAAGGGAAGAAGAAGGGGTTTTGAGGGCTTTTGTGGCTAAGAAGAAGGCTGTTCCTTGTCTTCTTCTTCTTCTTCATCTTCCTCTCAAGGTGTATCGCTGATCCGGAGGGCTTGGAGCCAGCTCCGGCAGACGGCGGCGCAAAAGGAGGGGAGGAGGTCTCGGCGGCGCAAACCCTAAGGTTTAGGGTTTTGCGGCCGGTTGAAGAAGGGGTTTGGTTGGGGCTTCAGTTGATCTCAGATCGCGGTAGATCGTCGCCCACACGATGTTCGCAAAGGGAGGGACATTAGGTAGAAGACTGCGAGGTGATCAAAATTGTATAACTTTCCATAAGCTCCTTTGTATTTCCTTATGTCGTACATGTGTTGTGTGGATATGTCTCATCATTTTATGTGTAAGAATATTATGTTTTGCTTCCAAAATATATTTAATAAATTTTTAACTGGAACCCGACCATAAACACAAAAATCAGCTATCAACTTGTCGCCTTTTCCACAGTCGATCAATTGAGCAATATGCAAGGCCAATTTTGGTAATTGGCTAAGTTGCAACTTTGGATTGTTCGATACGGCATGAGACGGTCGATGGGAAATGACTCTCTATTCAGATTGTATTTTTTAATCCTTAGGCATAGAGAGGTCTCTCGGATCGACCAAGTATTCGCTTAGGAAACCCGCCAAGCCATACCCAACAAATTCTGCCTCGGTCTCCTTGGGATGCGATGCCTCAGCAACTTAGAGATTACTCAGTTCGGCCTCGGCTGCCTCCTTGGCAATCTTTAGTTGAGCCACCTCAGAAGTCATTTTGTCCTGATCTTCCAGGGCCTCTTTAAGCCTTTCATAGTTGGCCAAAGCTTCTAACTATGCCTGAGCCACGTCCTCCTCGAGGTCGGTCAATCGATCAGCTGCCGCTATGATGTCAGTTTCCTTCTGGGCTAGCTGGTGCGCTTGGTCTTTAATGCACTCATTTAACTTTCCGGTCGTGGTCTCCAGGAGTCGGATATCCCCCGACAGCTTCTTCTCCCTTGCTTGGAGCTGGTTTGGCTCTTATGTCACCCTGAGCAGGTTGTCCGTGAGGGACACTACTCTCTCGGACATCAACCGCTCCTAGCGGTGGAAACTATGTAGGGACGACTCTAGAGCCAGCAAGGTCTTCAGCTGATGCTCTACCTTAACTTAGAGAGCTCTGCTGACCTCCGCTTCATGAGGCCCGCTCTATGGGCGTGGTCGGCGCTGGCCTCTGCTTTTAGTGCTTGGTTCCAGGAGTACAGGTGGTGGCCGGTCGTCAGGTAGACTTGAGCCGCCTGACATGGTGTAAAGGAGTTATAAAACATAAGGGGAAGTAATCTATAAAACCAGGAACACTACCTTCAGGAGAGACTCACGGAGGGTGGTTAGAGGCCCGATAGAGACTCGTACGACTTCTCCTCCCAAGACTCCTTGACTCTTCGAGGCATTTGCTCAGCTCACAGAGGGTAAGGAGTCTCTGTGCGTGCGGAGTGGCTAAACAGTAGGAGCACTAGGTGTTGGGATGTATACTAAAGACCTAACTTTTGTATGAACATCTATATTTTGTAATAAGAATCACATGGTCATTGTTTACATTTTATATTTGTTATATGTATGCATATTGTCCTTTACGTTACATTGTAGATAACATGGTGTGTGGTGCCACACAGAAGATCATGTTATCAGTCCCTTATGAAGTATAAGTAGTGGTTCACAACCGAGATGGATTTGGACAAACTATCGGAATGGTTGTAGTTTAATTTGGTATTAGTCTATCTTGACTATAGAATTACACTAGTACACTTTGTGTGTATTGAGCAGGACCAATTAGAGATGATTCGATTTATACTGACTATATAATCGAATCAGACCTCATATATTATGGTGTACATGATCTTAATCCTGATATAATAATGGGCACATGTACTTAATATCTGTTTCTTTGTTTTACCAATGTGCGAGATTTATTTGTTAAATCAATAAACCTGGTAAATTAGGAAATAATATTATTTACATGGTATGTCATTGAATATAAAAGGAAACCGTGTCCTAATGCGTTAGGATGATGATGTCCCCTTAAGGATCTCATAAAGTTCATCATATAAATCCTATAGGAAGACTTGGTCCGACATGATGATAAGGTTGAGTGGTACTACTCATGGAGTTAGATATTAATTAATTAAATTGTCAGTAATTTAATTTATTACATGCGAGATCATAAATATAGGGAGATTATGTACACATAATATGATGGAGCCCATATTTATTTATGAGAGTTGGTGCGGTAGTTCAATGATAATCCATTAGTGGACCGGGTTATCATTAATGGATCGGGCTTAGGGTCCATTAGGAGACCAAGACCCAACTCTTCCTCATGGTCCTTATTGTAGCCTATATATACCTCATGAGTCATGAGACAAAGGCATCAATAACCCATAACCTAATTCTCTCCCTCTCACAATCTCTCTCCTGGGGTTGCGCCGGCGCCAAGAATAGAGGAAGAAGAGCTTCGGTAGGATAAGAGGAAGAAGGAGAGGACCTTTTTTCTTCATCTCTTCTTCTCTTCTCTTCATCCCCTTTGGGCGCGCGCATCACCAAGCAAGGAGAGGTGCCGGTAGCTAAGAAAGAAGCTTTCTTCTTTCTTTGGCTGGTGAAACAAAGAAGGAGTAAGGAGGAGGATTCCGCTAGGGTTTTGTGAGGGAGAAGAGCTCTTTCTCTTCTTCTACATCCTCTTCTTCTTCCTTCTCTTCACCTTAGGGAGCCGGCGCAAACAATCAAAGGAAGACCATCTTCCTTTTGGCTGATGGCAACCAAAGGAGAAACCTAGGGTTTCAACGCAAGAAGAAAGGAGAAGAAGAGGCCTTGGTGACTTCGTTTCTTGGAAGATCGTCGCCCACAGACGTCCAAGAAGAGGATAGGATATACGATAGAAGATCGCGAGGTAAACAAGAGGTATAATTCTTGTTTGATTCTTTCTTGCATCTTGTATTATTGTAAGTTGTTAATTATCATGAACCCCGAAGATAAACACAAAAATCAGCAATCAATTCATCATCTATTCTAATTGATTAGAAGAGTTAGATTTCTTGAACAACAAGTTTGTTCAAGTGATCACTCGAATCGATTAGTACGATGGTGAAACGGTTGTTCAGAAAGGTTCGCTCTATCCGGGTTGTTTTTAATTAATAGAAAATTTTAATCTGTGGGCATGGAGAGCAATCTAACCGAACGAGAAATCGAAACTAACAATTGGTATCAGAGCCAAGGTTTCCGATTTTGTGTGTTTTGGATTCGGTTACTTTCATCCATTTTTCATATATAATTTTATGCCAGATAATAGTAGGATGTGCGTAGGCTAACTTTTTGGTTGTAGGCATAAGATCCGACTATTATGGCTTAATGTGATTGTATGTGATTGTGTGTGTATGATTATAATAATTTGTGTGAATCCTTGGGGTTGACGAGGCTAATTAGTATTTAATTTTTGTAATTAAATACGACATTGTTTAGCCATTTATTTTAATTTACTTTCGATCTAGATTTTATGTATACTCCTTCGTAGAGTATAGGATCGAAGGATGTAAATTAAAATAATTTTTTTATCTCAGCTTAGATCCTCTTCAAGATGGGTTGCGCATGGTGGAGAAGATGGAGTCAAGGTGGCGACACGACTGGAGGTATATTGGTGAACAAAAACCATAATAGTTGGAAAATTTAGTTTTTTAATATTTATTGCTTATTGTTTTATATGCTTGTTGTGCTTGCATTTGAAAATTCCTCAATTATAAATTACTAGGTGGGAGAGGGAATCATTGAGTCCCGTGGCATCCATTACCAATTTGATATGTGATGCGAACAAACTTGCGCGATGGCTCTGAGTGCCTTCCTACATATTAGATGAGTTTGATTCGCGGATCACTAGATCAAATATGATTATAGAAAATTATTCAGGAGCGTGTGATCTTCCCCATCAGAAGGGACATAATCCTAGATAATTGCCTTAGTATCGTGTAATGGTGTACACTTAAATGCAAATAATGTGGGATCAGATTGAATCGATAGAGGGGGGAGTGAATATCGATCAATAAATTTTCGAAAATACTAAGAGTAATTGCCTAGCGGAAAAGCAAAAACAATCGCTAACACTTTTGTTTTTAATTGGTTCAGAGTTGCAACCGGCTCCTACTCCAAGGCCCACGGTCCTTGACCATTTACGACGGGCAATTCTATATTTCGTAAAATGATTACAAGTTGAGTACGAATATAGAATTTTAAGATACAACAATAAAAAGTAAATTATACCGACGATCGGAAGATTTAGAAAGTCAGTGCCGTGGGTCATCGTTGGCGCTTGAATCTTAAGCACGGAGCGTTTCGGAGCAGAGCGCTTGTTCGAATGCATTGGAAGAAGTTGTATTGGAAGCCAAGGGGGTGAACCCCTTTATATAGTAATAGCTGGGGCGCCTGTGTTGAAGGGAGCGCTTGACACGTGACCCTCACTGTGCGAAACTCGATCCCCAGACTCGGCAAGCGCTTATCCCGTGAACCAGGGCGCCTGTGTGAACATAGGCGCCTAGTCAACCCGGGAGCCTCACTCCATTGAGGCGCCTGGGAGCAGAAACCTCCATCCGTTCGTTCCTACAACTAGGGTTAGTTCCAAAACACAAGTAACATATAAATAATATTGATTTAAGCATAATTTACATCCTGAGCTGTCTTGGTTCTGACTTTGGGCTTCCCAAATGGAACCCTAGGTCCAACCGACGCCTAATGTTCCCTCCTACGGGGAACACATCCTCACCTACTCCTTTCAGGAGATTTTACCTGTTTGCCAACCAGCTCCTCCGATTGGACTTTTACCTAATCCCCCGGATCAGGTCTTCGTGCCCAGTCCGCGACCAGGACTTATTGCCCAGCTTCACTCACCAGGTCTTCGGAGCCCAGCCCTCGGCCAGAACATAGTGCCCAGCTTCACTCACAAGGTCTTCGGTGCCCAGTCCATGACCAGGACTTATTGCCCAACCATATGTTAGGACATAGCTGCCCAGCCCGCGGCTAGGACTTAGTGTCCAATTCTTAGAACCAGGACTTCATGCCTAGTGTACATAGGACTTTTCCTGGACACTTGATTAAGATTGTCAGATCACAACAAATCCTTAACTTCAAAACCCTTTGCCATTATCAAAACACACATCTAGGCAAACAATCATTTATATTCCGAGCATTCATGGAAGAGCTTTGAACATAAGTAAAATTAGGGATTACCTCCCTTACCCTTATAGCTCCCCCTTGATGTGATCTCCTCTTTTTCTTTTCTTCTTTCTCCCATTTCCTTAGATGCTCCATCTTCTTGAGCTCTTTACTCCTTTGACAATTTGTATGGTAGTGCCCTAGCTCCCCGCATGTGAAACACCTAATTTTCTTTCTTTTCTCCTTTTAAGCTTCCTCATTCCTACAACCTATATTAGTATTTAAATGAATAGATTTGGGCTTAGGAATTACCTCCTTTTTACCTAGTGGGCACTTATCCTTGTAGTGTCACTTTTTGTTGCAACCAAAGCATAGATATGCTCTTTTGATTTGACTTTGGCGGACGTGGGAGCTTTCTCTTGCTCTTGTATAGTTGAAGGTCTCTCTCCCCCATCAATTCTTGATATTGATACTTCCTCTTCCTCTCTTGATGAGGTGGCTGGCTCCTCGCTCGAGTTTTCAACTTCACTTGATGGGCTTGACACTTCTCCTTCATTTTGGTCTTCTTGGACCCTTGAGCTTACTTCTTTAGATTCTTCCACTAGTTGAGCTTGTGTAGGGTTCTTATGAAGTTCTTCTAGTTTGCTCCATAACTCATAAGCACTTTTATATTCTCCTACACAACTTAACACATTTTTAGCCAAAATATCAATCAAAATATTGATTACCTTTTCGTTTGTCCTAAATTTCTCTCGTTGTTCATCTGTCCAATATCTAGGCCGAAGCCTCTTACCGTGCTTGTCTCTCGGAATTTCAAAGGGGTCTTCAATGGTCATTCTACACTCCCAATCCATCCCTAGTCAATTTTCCATCCTTGCATTCCAATGACCGAATTCTTCATGATTGTAGGATGGTGGTGTGTTGATGTCTTGCCCCAACTAATCTTCCATGTTCTTCTTCCTCTAGCGTGTGCTCCCTCGACGGTTAGTCCTATCAAGAGCGATCCTTCGCTCTGATATCAACTGATAGATCGACTGGCGTGCTAGAGGGGGGTGAATTGCACTCTTTCGTTGACGTCTCTACAAGATTGTTAGTTGCGCAGCGGAAATACAAATAAAAATAAACTAGCAACAGAAAACAATGCTAACAAACCAGGTTTACTTGGTATCCACCCCGGACAAGTGACTAATCCAAGAATCCGTCCGTGGATCAATCCCCGGATAACCTTCGGCTAGCCCTCGTCGCTCCTTGTGGGTGGAGAAACCTCACCCCAATCGCATTGACAAGATTTGGGCACAAAAGACTACTAACTCACTTTACCCAAGCGAGTTTCGTCAAAAAAGATAGTAAGAAACGAGCCCCTTTAAATAGGGCTCGAGTCTGAAACAGCCGCAACCAGTCGACTGCCAAAATGGCAGTCACCTGGTCCCACTCAGATTCGACCGTTATAGCACAACGTTCGAATCTGCCAGCCTGTTTTAGTTGACACTAGTCGACTGCCAATGGGCCAGTCGACTGGTACACACCTAAGCCTAGGGTTTCACTACCGAGTACAAATCTCTCCGCACTCAAACCCTCCCGGCTTAGCCCCTGAGTACAAACACTCATACTCAGACCCTCACAACCCAGTTGACTCTTCACCAGCAGTCTTGACTGTTGCCTTTACGCCCTCTTCATCTTCGGCCCTCATCCCTCGAATGCGCACGCAAGCCTCCATCTTGCCTACATGCCACCCTTCATGTATGCCTCGATGTCCTGTCCCTCGGCCATCATCGCTTCTATCCAACGGTCTCTCGGATGCGCACGCAAGCCTCCAGCTTGCCTTCATGCCACCCTTCACCCGAAGACATCAACCAGGTCCATGTGTACCTGTACACCTGTAAACTCATGTACACACATTAGTCCACAATAAACCCTAACTTAATCATATTGCCCACACACATCAAAACCCTATGATCCTCCAGATCATCTCAGGGTCGATTGCCTCAACAGATTCAACCAATTGATATTATGTAGATAAGAACCTACTACCCAAGGACATTATTATACTTAGTTATTTAGCACAAATACAATGTAAGTATAATAACCAAATATGCCTTTTTTAATGATAGAATATGATACAAAAATCTCTAGTCAATTATCATATAATTGGCTTTAGGGCTCTTACTAATAGGTACCTCATCGCAGTGGGAGGGTTGTCAGACAGCCTGAAAGGTTCATGTTTTTGGGAGAGTCTTCGGACTTGGTCCCTGGTAAAAATAAACCGGATCCCTGGACCTTTGACGAGGCCCTCCAAGATAAGGATGCAGATTCTTGGCAAAGGGTAATGAACTCGGAGATAGAATCTATGGATTCTAACCATGTCTGGGAGCTAGTAGAACCACCCAATGGTGTAAAAGCCATAGGATGCAAGTGGATCTACAAGAGAAAGAGTGGATCAGATGGGAAGATTGAAACCTTCAAAGCTAGACTTATTACGAAAGGGTACACTCAGAAAGAGGGTATCGATTATGAGGAGACCTTTTCGCCAGTAGCTATGCTTAAATCGATCCGGATTCTCTTATCGATAGTAGCTCATATGGATTATGAGGTATGACAAATGGACGTCAAGACAACTTTCCTTAATGGAAGTCTTGAGGAGCTCATCTACATTCAGCAACCGGAGGGGTTTATGTTGTATCGGAGTAAATCGATAGAGGGGGGGGGTGGGTGAATATTGATCTTACAATTTTTTGAAAAAGTAGAGTGATTACATAGTAGAAAATAAGAAAACAATCGCTAACACAAGTTCTTTTTTACTTGGTTCGGAGTCGCGGTCGGCTCCTACTCCAAGGCCCATGGTCCTTGACCATTTTCGTTCGGCAATTCTATATTTGTAATGATCTTTTACAGGTTCAAGTACAGATATAGAATTGAAATTGAAAGTACAACACTTTTCGTTATTTAAATGTTACCGACACCCGAGGTGGATGGAAGTTCGGAGTAGAGGGTCGTCGTCGGCGCTGGAATCTCGAGTATGAAGCTTGTCGGAGTGTAGCGCTTGAACGCGAAAGTGTTGAGAGCGTAATGAGCCAGTTATTCTGAAGCCTTGGGGGTGAACCCCCTTTTATAGTCGACTCCTGGGCGCCTGTGTTTAAGGGGGCGCCTACACGTGGCCTCTCCTGTGCGAACCCCAATCCACAGGCTCGGTCAGCGCTTATACCCTTCATTGAGACGCCTGAGCTATCTGGGGCGCCTGAGCTATCTGGGACGCCTAGCTTGACTTGGTTTAGAGGCTTCGTGGCAGTTTGCTTCGATGGTTTTGATTTGGCCTTGCACTAGGGCGCCTGTATCAATACAAGCGCCTAGCCCAGTGAGGCGCCTCACTCCATTGAGGTGTCTGAGCTGCAGAAATACCGTCCATTCGTTTCCTCCAACCAAAGTTACTTCCAAAACATAAGAAGCAAATAAAATAATAAGTTTAGACCATTGTTTACTGCCTTAGCTGTCTTGGTTCTGACTTTGGGTCTCCCAAATGGAACCCTAGGTCGAACGGATGCCTAATGTTCCCTCTACGGGGAACGCGTCCTCACCAACTCCTCTCGGGACAATTTACCTTTTTCGCCAACCGGCTCCTCTGGTTGGACTTTTTCCCAGCTTCACTCACCAGGTTTTCGTGCCCAACTTCACTCACCAGGTCTTAGTGCCCAGCTTCACTCACCAGGTCTTCGGTGCCCAGCTTCACTCACCAGGTCTTCGGTGCCCAGCTTCACTCACCAGGTCTTATTGCCCAACTTTAGGTTAGGACTTAGTTGCCCAGCCTGCGGCTAGGACTTAGTGCCTGTGTACCTAGGACTTTCCTGCACACTCAATTAGCTTGTTAGATCACAAACAAATCCTAACTTCTGAACCCTTTTCCATTATCAAAACAAAGGTTTGACTTTGGTACTTTCGGCACCAACAACTTATTGCAAAGGGCAAAGAGCATCTAGTGTGCAAGCTTAATCGATCCATTTATGGATTCAACCGATTTGATGAAGTGATCCAATCATATGAATTTACTCAAAGCCCGGATGAGTCATGTGTGTACAAATGATGTGACGGAAACGTCATGGTATTTCTTGTACTATACGTAGATCGATGACATTTTGTTAATTGGCAATAATATCAAAGTATTATCAGACGTAAGAGTCTAGCTATCAAAGCAGTTTGATATGAAGGACTTGGGAGAAGTGGGTCACATCCTTGGGATGAAGGTTATAAGGGATCGCCAGAAAATGATGTTGTGCTTATCCCAAGCTTCATATGTTGACACTGTCTTGTCTCGTTTTAGCATGGAAAACTCCAAGAAGGGTTTTCTACCCTTTAGGCATGGAGTTCCCCTATTCAAGGAGATGTGTCCGAAAACATTGAAGGAGATAGAGGAAATGAAGGCGGTTCCTTATGTTTCGGCAGTAGGAAGCCTCATGTAAGCTATGTTGTGCACAAGACCTAATATCTATTTTGCCATGGGCATGGTTAGCAGATATTAGAGTAACCCTGGACAGGGATATTGGACTGCGGTAAAGCATATATTGAAATACCTGAGATGGACTAGGGATTATATATTAGTTTACCGGGCAGACCAATTAGTCCCTATAGGTTATACAGACTCAAATTTTTAGTCAGACAGGGACAAAAGTAAGTCTACCTCAGGGTTTGTGTTTACTTTAGTAGGTAGAGACATTGTTTTGAGGAGTGTCAAGCAAAACTGCGTGGCAGACTCCACTATGGAAGCTGAATATGTGGCAGCTTCGAAGGCAGCCAAGGAAGCTGTATGGCTCAGGAACTTCATCATATGTGATTCCTGGTTTGCCCAGATCTATCACAATCTTTTGTGACAACAGTGGTGCAGTTGCAAACTCGAAGGAACCACGAGCCCATAAGGCAAATAAACACATAGAGCGCAAGTACCACCTGATACGAGAAATCGTAAAGCGAGGAGAAGTGGCTGTCGCCAAGTTTCCATCAGAGGACAACCTGGTAGATCCTTTCACGAAAGCTCTTCAAGCTAAGGCTTTTGATAGGCATGTGGAGGATATGGGAGTCAGATATATGACAGTGGGAGAACAGCAGTGTCTTTAAGTATAAGTGGGAGGTTGTAGGATGTGTATACCGAAAGACGTGATTTCCTTATATATGAACATCTTCATTTTGAAAAGAGAATCACAACTATACTAGGTGCCTGTTTATATTAGTACATGCACGAAGTCCAATTACATTGCATTGCAGATAACATGGTGTGTGGTGTCACACGGAAGATCATGTTATCGGTTCCTTGCTTAGTATGAATAAGAGGCTCACAACCGAGATGGAATTGGACAACCCATCGGAATGGTTGTAGTGTAATTAGGAGTGGTTGGTCTTGACCATAGAATTATACAGTGTGCTTTGAGTACATTGAGCAGGATCGAAACCCAAGGTTATCCAATTTGTACTGACTCGATAATCGGATAGGACCTCAAGTTATATTATGGAGTACGACCCCTTAATCCCGAAATAATATCGGACATATATTATTAATTTTTATTTCTTTGATTTGCCAATAGGCGAGATCTATTCTGTTAGATCGATAAGCTCGGTAAGTTGGGAGATAATATTAATAATATGATGTGCCGATGATTATTGATAGAATCCGTGTCCTGGTGAGTCAGGATGATGATGCCCCCTTGATGAGCTCAAAAGGTTGATCGTGCTAAACCCTGCAGGTGAATTTGTTCCGGCACGATGATAAGGTTGAGTGGTACTAGTCAAGGATCCAGAAATTAATTAATTTAAATTGTCAATAATTTAATTAATTAATGGGCATTCGAGATCATAAACATGGGGAGATGGACGACTCGTAATATGTGGAGCTCATACGAAAATATGGGGGTTGATGAGGAAGTTCAATTAAGATCCTTTAGTGGAATGGATCTTAATTAATGGATCGGGTTTAGATCCATTAACGGGCCAAGATCCAACTCCTCCTCTTGGTCCCTACCTTAGCCCTATAAATATCCTATGAGATCAAGAAATCAAGGCTTAATCCAAGAGTTGAAACCTAAGGCATCTCTCCTCTCCTCTCTCTCTTCGTTCTCTTCTAGGGCTCGGCGGCACAACAAGAGAAGAAGAGGAGTTTGTCTCCTCGGTTCTTCTCCCCTTCTCCACCATCTTTCGGCTGGGGATTAAAGAGATAAGGGAGAGAGGTTCTCTACCTTTTATGGTGCTCGGTGAAGGTGAAGGAGGCACCGGCAGCAAGGAAGAGGCAGCGCAACCACCCCTTGCGGTGGCGGCGTAAGGTTGAGGGAGAAGGGGAAGTTTCAGCTAGTTTGGGTAAGGAAGAAGGTTCTTTCCTTCTTTCTTCTTCTTCTTTAGTCTCCTCTCGAGGTGGGCTGTGTTAGTAATATGAGAGAAGTGTCCTAAGGCAATCGCCTTATGATTGTAATCATTTACTTTAATAAATGAATATTCACTATTTGAGTATACATATTCATGTATTTTATTGAGATCTTAAACTCATTTACTGAATGTCCGCAATACAATTCACAGCATGAGAGAATTTGTGATGAATTCACAACTAGTGATTATCTCTACATGTGCAATTGTGAAGTATTTAAATTGTCCCTAGTCGATGAATTGATAAATACGGACGCTATCAATTCTGTTGAGACTAGCATGAGTTATTCTCTAATCAGCTGATTCTCACTAGCTGGAGACATTGGGATGTCCGGAGATAAACATGAATGTTAGTTAAGGGAACTAGTTCATTGGAGTGACTGGCTGTAAAACTTCATATGGTAATCTACATACAGATATGTCAATGAAGTTCTTACTGCAGCTTAAGTGCGATGTTCCTTTGACTTGCGGTGTTCAAGTCATCTTGGTCATGGAGACTTATACGTTGACATCTTAAGCAAGCATCTCTAAGGAGGTGTGGACCCAGGATGGTTGGGTATAAGCCGAAGTGTCCGAAGCTGTTTGAACTGCCTACAAAGGATTCACCACTTCTTGCAAAGAGATGTATACCCAAGGCCTATCGTCGGATTGTTACTCGAAGCCTCTGGCCAGAGCATCACATGTTCAGAGTATGAATCTCTCAGAAACATGAGAGTAACTAGAATCCGTTGGACGAGAAAGACATTACTTGGGCTAGGTGTGACGTAGTCAGCCTAGTGGGGACTGACACACATAGACCGTGTCCTGAACCAAGTGGGTATAAGATGGTGAAGGGAATGAAGCACGACTAATTATAGCTGCTGAAGGGTTTCAGAATTACTTCTGAGGTCAACTGTTGATCTTTCGATTAATTGGGGGTCATGATGTACTACTAGGTGCCACTCATGATCGTTCTATAATTGGTTGATTATAGACGGCCAACATAAATCGAAGGCCTATTTAGTCACACGCACTACGAGTAATCCGAGGGATTTAAAACAAGTTAAAAATTGGATTTTCCGATCAAGAGAGATAAGTCGAATCTGAATTTATCAGAGACGCATTGGAAGCTTAAAATGGCTAAGTCTTTTGAAGGCTTATTGGACGAATTAAATGAGTTTAATTCGTAAGGTGACGACTTGGATTTGGCCGGCCAAAGAGGGTCCCCACCCTCTTTGGTTTGGCCGGCCACAATAAAAAAGGGAAACCAAATTGTTTGATTTAAATTATAAAATAAATCGAGCGTGATTTGTTTTATAAAATTATGAATAAAGAAATTTATATAAAGAAATTTATAGAAATTTATTCTTTTTCATGGAAATTAAAATGAACCATGGATTGGTTTATTTTATTTTATAAAATCAATTATGAATTGATTTTTCCATGATAAGAAAAATTTATATAATAAATTTCTTGTAAAAATTTATTCCATAATAAAAGGGAAGACATGGTTGTTTTTATTATAAATTAAGTTATAATAAAAACTTGGCATAACGGAATAATTCATAGAAAAATTTATAAGATAAATTTCTTATGAAAATTTATTCCGTTAAAAGGAGACTTGGCGATAAAGAGGCTACTATATAAAGGTACCAAGGCAAGGCTTGGAAATTAATTCAAGAGATCAAGGATTCTTGCCTAGCCTCTCTTCCTCTCCTTCTCTCCCTCTCCCTCTTCTAGGGTCGGCTACTCTCTCCCTCTTCTAGGGCCGGCTGCCCTCACCTCCTTTGCCGTGAGCCTCCACCACTAAGAAGAGGTCGAAGAAGAAGAAGAAGCGGGCGCAACTCCTTCCTTCCTCCCGGAATCTCGATTCCGTTCTTCGTTTGGTGGTTAGTCTTCCATCTCTCTCTTGTTGCTCTTGTCGTGCCTTTGGAGAATCTACTAGTTCTTATCGGCACGAAACTCGTGGCTTTGTGAAGTCATCCCGAAGAAAACTCGGTGTGGACGCGAATAGAGGTGGAGATTCCAAGGGATGCTACAGTTGGATCTCGTCCCTTTCTACGAGTTACACGAGGTAGCAAGTAAATTAGTTTACTTTCTGCAAAATTTTAAATGTATAATCATGTCTCCACAACATAAGGTTGCATGCTAGATACGTGGTTAAAATAATTTGAGAAATTATTTATGCTAAATCTTCCGCTGCATGTAATTAAATTTTAAAATTACGAACTCATATCCATGTCAACATGCACCCGGTCCCAACAGTGGTATCAGAGCCGGTTAGTGTTCGACATAATCATATAATTGTTTTGCGAAAAACTGTCATGATCTCAATTTTGAAAAATTTTCCAATTATGGAAGCTTTCTAATTATGATAAACTTTAGATTTAGGAATTTCAATGTTTGGAAATACTTATGAAATTTCGCAAACTTTTGAAATATCCTAGTTTCTGAAATTTTATGATAATTGTGAAAACTTCCCAATTTTAGAAACTTTCCAATTTTGGAAATTTCTTATTTTGAAAATTTTTTAATTTTGGAAATATGTAAATTTTCTTTGTACCAGAAACTTACAAATATTCTGAAAGCTTTTTTTTGGAAACTTTCCATTTATGGAAAGCTCACAATTTTGGGCACTTTCTTTCGAGAAAATCTAGACAAATTTATAGAATATTAATTGACAATTAAATTCAAATTGGTTTTAAATTATTAACAAAATTCTTTACTTTGGGGAGTGCCTCGGGGAGCCACCCAAATTAAAGTTAGTTGTTGTAATTTAATTTCCTATTTTGAATAAGAATTGTCAAGTTTAATTTGGCTACGCCTCGGGGAGCGGGCCAAATTAGATTTACGAGAAATTTCTTTTTTTTTGGTATCTGAGCCTCGGGGAGCCATATCAAATTTTGGAAATTTTTGAGTTGATTCTCAAACGATAATTTCCTTATTTGATTTTTTACATATTGTTGTCTCCAAAATTAATTAGGAAAATTGTTTCCTATAGAGTTTATTTCCTTAATAAGATTTTCATGAAAATAATATGTGGTTGAATTAAGGGAATCTGTCTCTTAATTTAATAAGATTTGATTTAGAGAAATCAAAGTCTTAAACATATTATTTCCGAAATTGATTATGACAATTTAGGAAATTATTTCCCAAAACAATTCCTTGAATAAAGTATAAAATTAGAATTAGGAAATCCGGTTCCTAATTCAATTGATGAGACTTGATAAATTAAGTCACATACATACTTTATTAAGGAAATCGTTAGTACATGACATAATTATATGTCATGAATGTGCTTAGAAAGAAAAGGATGAGACCCAAAACCCCTTACAAAATATTAAGGCCAACACATTCTATTAATATGGTTAGAACCAGAGTTTTGTTTCTCGTTTGGGTTGATGGACACATCCATGCCCGGCTTGAACCTCAACATGTTCAAACCATGGAATTAGTTTATGAATAATATAGTTGGAGTCAGAGGTCAATCCTTAGTTTTGGTTGTTGGACACATCCAAGCCTGACTAAACGGTTGAATGAGCTCCAACCATATTAAAACTATTTCTTGATTAATGGGTCAGCCTTAAGCTTGGAGCATCGATTTGTTGTGCCACAGCCAAGGTCGATGTAAAGAGAGGTGCAGTTGGGTGCTATGTATATTGTTGCATACTTGTTAATGAGTTAACAACCCAATGATTTATGCAAACATTCAATTAGTTGATTGCATAAAGTGATAATTACATATATGTGATATGTAATCGGTATAATTACCTACCTTCATAGCTAAGAATAACATGATGGCCACAGCCATGGTTGTTCTTATCTATGGTTAGATATCAACCTATTTGGAGATGTTCCTACGATCTCCCGAATTGATAATAAGGGTTATTCAATTCGAAAAATTAAATAGGATTTAATTAATGTATGTTGATGCATTCTTTATCATTCTTCTCACATAAGCTCATTTTGTATTTCTAGGATAATCACTCGATCATGTCTTCTCTAAATTTGCGTTCCATTTTGGACACCAATAAGCTGACTGGGCCAAACTTCATGGACTGACTTCGAAACCTGAGGATAGTCCTCAAGGCAGAAAAGCTTGCTTATGTCCTTGAAGATCAACTTTCCAACCGTCCTCCAGAGAATGCAACTCCAGACCAGTTAGTGGCCTATCAGAAACATGTGACCGATTCTGAACTTGCGAGTTGCATCATGCTAGCCGCTATGGTACCTGAGCTGCAAAAGCAGCATGAGTATATGGATGCTTATACCATCATCTTCCATCTTCATGAGCTGTTTGACGAGCAGGCGAGATCCGAAAGGTTCGAGGTCTCCAGACTCCTCTTCACCTCTAAGATGCAGGAAGACACTTCTGTCTCACAGTTTGTGTTGAAGATGTTGGGGTACATTGAGCGACTATGTAAAATACGATAAGTAATTCTACAGTTTAAATCAAGAAATAACCTTGTGAAATATGACGAAAAATTTTTAGAAATTTTTCTAGATCCTTGGTGGAATTTATTAGGATAAATTGTATAAATAATAGAGTATAATTAGGTAATCCGATTTATTGGAGGTATATATATATATATATATATATATATATATATATATATATATATAAACCTAGGTTAATCGGCCGAAAAGCCAAAGCCGATTAATCGGCCGAAAGCCTTCTTTCCATTCGCAGACGCCGCAGCCAAAGCCGACACACCCGACGCCTCCTCCCCTTCGCGCGTGCCCTAGCCGCAGCGCCGTCTCCCTCTTTCTTCCTCTCCCTTCCGCGAGCCCTAGCCACAGCCAAGCGTCGACTCCTCCTCAATCGATCGCAACCAAGAAGAAGCCAGCGCCTCTTCCATTGTGTCGATCGCCCGATGCCAGTGTCGACGCCGGTGATCTGTTTTCCGGTAAGTTTGATTCCTTGAGCACTTCGGTTGAGTGTGGCAAATGGGTTTCCTCCAATTTTCTTGGATTACACTGATTTGGTCCTTGATTTAGCATCGCCGTGGTTGGATCCAGTGGCATCTTCCTCCGCGTGGTGGATCTGGACCTAGCTTGATCAAGGTCAACTGGAGATGGCAATTCGGTGGCTATGATCATTGGGAGGTAAGCTGGTCATGATTCATAATGGGCAGAATTTGGGATTTTCTTGTTTGAGCAATCGATAAGTGTTTAGGATGGGGATTGGCTGATTGGATTGGATTCATAGTGATTACCGTGAGCTTCTTGGAGGTGGCTGGAGGTTTGGTCTTGCTTCTTTGGCCGTAAGCTTCAAGATGGAGAATTGCCATGGTTTGTTTAGAGATTAAAGTATGGATTGAGCTTTCTATTCTTAGTTTTGGATAAGTTTCACTGTGTTTTTCTTTGGTTGTTTAGCTCTGTTGGATGTGTGTTTTGTTGGTGGAGCTAGGGTTTCTTTTGGGATCTGATTGGGATGAAGCTGTGAGGCCATGAGCTAGATCATTGTTAATCCTTTGATTTTTAGTGGTTCCATATCATGGGATACCTTGGATTCGTGGTTGGTTTTATAGCATGTTGGTATAGGGATTTGTCAATGTCGTGTGATACTTGGTGTGGGAGTTGAGGCCATTTGATGTTGCTATGATAAGCTTGATCCATTAGGGTTGTAATACTTCCACGGTGAGGTGGATGGTGTTAGGTCAGTCTCCTATGTTGAGTTGAGGAATGTGCTTTGATCAAATTTCTGTAGAAGGCTACTTGAATTTTTGGTTCTTCCTAGAACCATTATGGTAATGTTCTAGCTGTGATCTCTTGGAGCTATGAGATGGATGTCTTATGGAGAGGTTAACAATCAATTAGGGATTGATTCATTATCCGACCTATAGTAGAGCTAGGTTTAGATTTAGCTATTTATTTTATAAATAACTAGCTAAATAACATGTATTGATACAGGACACGGAGTTGCTTTTGGATTTCTGGACGGGAGGTTCTTATTTGATACGGACTTCTTCATTTGGAGGCGGGTACCCTTGACTTATCTCTTTTGATATTGTCATATTGTTATGCATAGACTGTTATACATAGCAGTAAGATTATACGCTATTCCTTATTTATTATGCCTGTTCTGGATACTTATTAGTTATCCCTGAGTTATTATGCCTGTCTTGGATACTTGTTAGTTATCCTTGAGTTATTATGCCTGTTCTGGATACTCGTTAGTTATCCCTGAGTTGTTATGCCTGTTCTGGATACTTGTTAGTTATCCCTGAGTTATTATGCCTGTTCTGGATACTTATTAGTTATCCCTGAGTTATTATACCTGTCCTGGATACTGGTTAGTTATCCCTGAGTTATTATGCCTGTCCTGGATACTCGTTAGTTATCCCTGAGTTATTATACCTGTCCTGGATACTTGTTAGTTATCCTTGAGTTATCATGTCTGTTCTGGATACTTGTTAGTTATCCCTGAGTTATTATGCCTGTTCTGGATACTTGTTAGCTATCCCTGAGTTATTATGCCTGTTCTGGATACTGGTTAGTTATCCCTGAGTTATTATGCCTGTCCTGGATACTCGTTAGTTATCCCTGAGTTATTATGCCTGTTCTGGATACTTGTTAGTTATCCCTGAGTTATTATGCCTGTTCTGGATACTGGTTAGTTATCCCTGAGTTATTATGCCTGTCCTGGATACTTGTTGGTTATCCCTGAGTTATTATGCCTGTTCTGGATACTTGTTGGTTATCCCTGAGTTATTATACTGTTCTGGATACTTGTTGTTTAACCCTGAGTTATTATGCTGTTAGTTCCTTACAGTCTCAGGCATTGTCATATCTATATGTATACTTAGATATCGGGATGTATCTCTTGTATTTGACCTTGAGAGATCTGTAGTTTCCGGCCAGTATACCTTGTAGGTTACCTGTATTTCCTATTATAGGATTTCAGACTGAGACCTAGTATACTGAGGACTTGGGGAGGGAGGTATGTGTATCTATCATACACCATCCTTGTATTGTTGCATGCCGGCGATCAGCGACTCCCTTGTGGTTGAGCCTAATCGTCTTCCGGCACATGATATGCACACACGGCCACTCATGGGTTAGTGGATACCGCTGGGTGTGTGCATTTGCTCTGTATTGCTCCGCTCGTCCACTCAGGGGTAGTGGTTTCGGAGCGTGGTAGCAAGCAGGGATCCCTTCTCTACCCATAGACCAGAGAAGATGAGAGAGATATCTCCCCCATATATACATGGGGCGGAGCGATAGCTCCACCAGCATCCTGTCCTCTCGGTCACTCAGGAGCAGTGATGGCAGAGTACGGACAGTGTCACAGCTCTACCCACTCGGCCGACACAGTATCGCCTGTCTCAGTGGCTTGACTGGAGTTAGGGGGTGACCATGGCAATGCACCATGTGCATATTTTGCATCGTGCATTGTTTGCTGCACTTGATTGCTGCACTTGTTTGACATGCATATTCTGGAGACTTGT
Source organism: Boesenbergia rotunda (assembly GCA_024364735.1). Taxonomy (NCBI): domain Eukaryota; kingdom Viridiplantae; phylum Streptophyta; class Magnoliopsida; order Zingiberales; family Zingiberaceae; genus Boesenbergia; species Boesenbergia rotunda. The sequence continues at coordinate 289,427 of JAGFNQ010006175.1, forward strand.
TATCTGAGATTATATGTCTATTGATATTTTCTTGGTACTTATTATCCTCTTTTCAGGTTAGATGGATTCTGATATGTATCTTTATTCAGTATCTTCAGTATACCCTTTCCTATTGATCATATGAGGTTGTATCAGCGTAGACTTCTATTGTTATTATAACATACTATGCATATCTACTGGGTATTCGCTGAGTTTATGGACTCACACCGTTGCCATATGTTTTTATTTCAGGTTGAGATACTTGGAGTCGCCAGAAGAGCCCAGCAGCCAGTCCCTACCCATCGTGACGACATGGTTATGTGTTTGTACTGGGAAGTGTATTTGTTTCATATGTCCTTAACGATTTGTATATGTATTACGAGTGTGTCGTGTGCCCTAAGGGGTTGTTATAGTGGTTGTTCTATCCTAAGTCGGACCGGTCCGCAGTCAGGTATGAGTTACTTAGATGTCTTGTGTTTTTATGTTGTGTTTATCTATTTTGGAGGCCTGAGGCCCAATTAAACTGCGTGGTGATGTTATATAGGTTATGTGTATGTGTAAATTGTCCGTCGGACAGGGGAGGTGCTGTCCGATTTTCTCTTGGATCAGCGGCTCCTGGGTCTCGGGGCGTGACAGACTAAGCACACTCGGATTTGCAATGGATCACGAACTAAGTATTGACTTAATTCTGCATTGTTTGCCCAAAAGTTATTCACAATTTGTGTTGAACTATCGGATGAACAAGCTGGAGACTACCATTCCTGAGTTCCTCAACCTGCTGAAGACTGTAGAGCCTTCTGTGAAGCAGGATCAGAAGACGGTGCTGTTAGTTGGTTCCTCGAAGAAAGGTTCTAAGAGGAAGGCCAAAGAACAGAATAAAGGAAAGAAGAAAAAGGACAAAAAGACTGAAAAGTCAACAAAAGGCACTTGTCATCACTGTGGCAAGGAGGGTCACTGGCGAAGAAACTGCAAGGTTTATCTTGAGTCCTTGAAGAAGAAGGCATCCGATGCCCCATCCTCTTCAGGTATCTTCGTTATTGAATGTCACTCTATTTCCTCAACCACCTGGGTACTTGATACTGGGTGTAGCTCACACATATGTAATGACATACAGGGGCTAAGGAATAGAAGAAGACTCGTCAAGGGAGAAGCGAATCTGCGAGTTGGAAATGGAGCAAAGATTGCTGCTGTTGCCATCGGAACATATTTGCTAAAACTCCCTACTGGACGTGTCTTAGAATTGGATAATTGTTATTTTGTTCCTTCATTAATAAAAAACATTGTATCTATTTCATGCTTGAATGAAAAAGGTTATCATTTAACTTTTAGTAACAATTGTTGTTACATAACTTTAAATGGTGTTCTTTATGGAAACGGAACTTTGTGCAATGGTATCTACACGTTAGATTTATCCGGTGACGTTTTCAATATCGAAGTTAGCAACAAACGTGCTCGAATAGATAATCGAATAGACTCCTATACGTGGCATTGTCGTCTTGGCCATGTAAGTAAGAAACGCATGACCAAATTACACCGATGTGGAATTCTGGAATCATTTAAACCCGATTCATTTGATACATGCGAATCATGCTTAAAAGGCAAGATGGCCAAATTACCCTTTTCCGGAAAGGGTAATCCAGTGGGAGAATTGCTTGGTCTAATACATACTGATGTATGTGGACCAATGTCAACTCCTGCACAAGGAGACTATAGCTACTTCATTACCTTTATTGATGATCACTCACGATTCGGGTATGTGTTCTTGATGAAACAAAAATCTGAAGCTTTTGAGAAATTCAAAGAGTTCAGAAATGAAGTAGAGAAACAGCTTGGCAAAAGTATTAAGATACTTCGATCCGATCGGGGTGGTGAATACTTAAGTCAAGAGTTTCAAGATTATCTTAGGGACAATGGGATATTGTCTCAATAGACTCCGCCATATACACCACAGCATAATGGTGTATCTGAGAGGCGTAACCGAACCTTGATGGACATGGTTAGATCTATGATGAACCATGCAACTCTTCCAAAATCCTTTTGGGGCTATGCACTAAAGACAGCTATTTACTTGCTAAACAGAGTCCCGACCAAGGTAGTCTCTACTCCATATGAGACGTGGAATAGTAAGAAACCTCATTTAACTCACCTTAAAATATGGGGTTGTCCTGCTTATGTGAAGCGGATTGTATCAGACAAATTGGATGCTAAGTCTGATAAATGTCTATTTATTGGATACCCTAAGGAAACGAAGGGTTACCAATTCTATCATCTCTTGGAACAAAAGGTGTTTGTTTCAAGGCATGCTGTGTTTCTGGAAAAAGAATTTCTTTTACAAGAAAACAGTGGGAGTGGCATTGAACTTGATGAAGTTCAAGAAACTCCAATAGATATTACAGAGACACTTAATCTAGACCCACAACCAACAACTCATAATGATGAGCTATCAGTTGAACCTAAAACAACACCACCTCTTCGTAGGTCTGATAGGACACGCAATATTCCAGAGAGATACTGATTTCTCATAAGTGAATCGAACGACGTGTTACTCATAAGCGATGACGAACCTATCAGTTATGAAGATGTTCTGAAAAGTTCAGAAAGGGACAAGTGGCTTGAAGCCATGAAGTCGGAAATGGATTCCATGTACGAAAATCAAGTATGGGACTTGGTTAACCCACCTGAAGGGATTAAGCCCATAGGGTGCAAGTGGGTTTTCAAGAAGAAAACTGACATGGAAGATAATGTTGTTACCTTTAAGGCTAGATTAGTGGCAAAAGGATATCGTCAGAAACAAGGAATTGATTATGACGAAACCTATTCGCCAATAGCTATGCTTAAATCCATTCGGATGCTCCTGGCCATAGCAGCTCATTATGATTATGAGATATGGCAAATGGATGTGAAAACAACTTTCCTTAATGGAAACTTGCCTGAGGATGTATACATGATACAACCTGAAGGTTTCACATCGGTTGATAAAACCAAAGTATGCAAGCTTCGACGATCCATATATGGACTGAAGCAAGCATCCAGGAGCTGGAACATCCGTTTTGATGAGACAATCAAGGAGTTTGATTTCTCACAAAATCCTGACGAACCTTGTGTGTACAAGAAGATTAGTGGGAGTGCAGTCGTATTCCTAGTATTATATGTCGATGACATATTACTTATAGGAAACGATATATCAGTCTTACAGTCGATTAAAAATTTGGTTGTCCAAAACTTTCTCCATGAAAGACCTGGGAGAAGCTGTAACGACCTGGAAAATTCTCTGAATATTTTCTTAAAATATTAAGCATGTTTAGATAATTTTCCGAGGGGCCCAGAAATAATTATGTAAAATTGGGCTTAGAAATCCATGTTTTCTCATTTAAATTGAGAAAACTAAGTACTAATGAGGTTTAAATGGACTCCAAAAAAAATGGGTATTAATTAAGTAAAATTAATATAAATTAGGTAAAATTAATATAAAAATAAAAGAATTTTATTTAGGAATATTAGCATAATTATGGGTGATTTTAGGGGGATTTTCGGAATTTAAGAAAATAAAATAAAAAAATAAATGGAATGAAAATAAAAATAAAAATAAATGTGCATGAGCCAAGCATTGAACCTTGGACCTCTTGTAACAACCAAGAATGCTTTAACCAACTCACCTAGCAAGGAATGCTTATGAGTAATTGAAGTGGAGGTTGGTTAAGAGGTAAAAGGAGGTGAAGGGGCATGGAGAGGCTCTTTAATTGCTCTTTAATTGCCTCCTTGATGGGTTATAATGAGAGGAGTTTTGGGAGTTACTTATTCTCTCAATCAATAGCATTACCTCTCCTCTTCATTCCCATTCTTGCTGAGCACCAAAGGGAGGAGTCCTTGGGGAAAACTTCACAAGTGGTTTCATCCCTCAAGATCTAAAGTTCCTACAAGGTGACAAAGACTAGTTGGGGTTAAGAGATACCAAGTCCTTTTTTTCCTTCTCCTCTTTCAAGGTTCGAAAAAAAAATCAAGAAATCTAAGGTAAGACTCCCTCACCTGTGGTATAATAGTTACCTATGATTTCCATGATTTTTGGCATGATATATGGGTTAGTTTTCGGATTTAATGTTGAAGAGAAACAAAATCAAGGTTCCTATGTTCAAAGGTTTCGGCCAGCATGTTTTAAAGGTCCATAATTATGATAAAAATCATGATAATGTTGTTTAGTGTTCCCTTATGATGTTTAGAAGTTAAGTGTAATTTTTAGGAATTTTTGGGGTACCCTAGATGCCCCATATGTCTCGGCCAACATGAAAGAAGCAAAACCCAGAACCTTAAGTTCAAGGGTTTCGGCCACCATGTTTTAAATGTCTAAAAATATGTTAAAAATCATGATAATGTTATTTAATATTCACTTATGGTGTTTAGACATTATGTATAATTTTTGGGAGTTTTTGGGATACCCTAGAGGCCCCATATGTTTCGGCCAACATGAAAGAAGCAAAACCCAGAACCTTAAGTTCAAGGGTTTCGCCCACCATGATTTAAATGTCTAAAAATATGTTAAAAATCATGATAATGTTATTTAATGTTCCCTTATGATGTTTAGACATTAAGTATAATTTTTGGGAATTTTTGGGGTACCCTAGAGGCCCCATATGTTTCGGCCAACATGAAAGAAGCAAAACCCAAAACCTTAAGTTCAAGGGTTTAGGCCACCATGATTTAAATGTCTATAAATATGTTAAAAATCATGATAATGTTATTTAATGTTCCCTTATGATGTGTAGAGGTTAAATATAATTTTTAGGAATTTTTGGAGTACCCTAGAGGCCCATATGGTTCGGCCAACCCCAAGGACCCAAGGGTTAAGGGTTGAGTCTTTAACTTCAAGCATATGTTTATGTGTTGCCATGATATAAGGATGATGGATGGTGATTATGTGAATTTTCACATAGCCTTGGGACTCCACAAGTTTCGGCCAATATGGGTTAATAGGGGAAAAGTTAAGATTTATTTCAAGTAAGGGTCCCAATAGCCCTACGGTAAGATGTGATTTATGTTTATAAATGATATGCTATGTTATGAATGATATGCCATGTTTATGAAGGATATGCCATGGTTATGCATGATATGCCATGTTTATGAATGATATGCCATGTTATGAATGATATGCCATGTTTACGAATGTTATGTCATGTTTATGAATGATATGCCATGGTTATGCATGATATGCCATGTTTATGAATGATATGCCATGTTATGAATGATATGCCATGTTTACGAATGTTATGTTATGTTTATGAATGATATGCCATGGTTATGAATGATATGCCATGTTATGAATGATATGCCATGTTTACGAATGTTATGTCATGTTTATGAATGATATGCCACGGTTATGAATGATATGCCATGTTATGAATGATATGCCATGTATACGAATGTATGCCATGCTCTATGAATGATGTGTACATACATCATGTCTAAGAATGAAAATGATGAATGGCAAGTATGATGAATTAAAGATGATGCTTATGCCTTTAAGGCATAAATATGCTAAACGGCACGGTCGATGGTCGACGGTATGACGGTCGAGAGGACCGGTAAATGGGCCGGTAGACGGGTCGAGCCGTAACAAGTTATGCTATGATAGGTATGCCATGAATGGCTTATGAATGATGAAGCATGAAAAGTATTTTACTTTATGTATGGGCTTGTACCGGACCGAAGTATGGTTCCAAGGGATGGGCACCTTAAGAACGCCCCGGTTTTGGACTACCGACTATGCTGTCCACGGTTCTGGCACTACCGTAGCTGTGCAACAGGGATGGGCACCTTAAGAACGCCTCGGTTCGGGGACTACCGACTATGCTGTCCTTACCCTAGTAGGTCGAGGCTAGCTACCTCGTATTTACTTAGGGATGCGCGCTTATGATGTATGTATGTGGTACAAGCCAGGGCCCAATGTTAAGATGATGATGTTTAAGCATTTTCAAAGTACGTTTTAAAAGTTAAGCATCCTTATGTAAATGCATTCCACCCATGCATTCATACATGATATGCATCATGTTAAGATAATGATGTCTTATACTTATGCTTTACGATAAAAGATATGCATGAATGATCTATGCCAGGATTATGTTAAGAAGGTGTTCATATGATATGATAGAAGATATGCCTATGTTTATGCCATATAGGTTGAGTTTTGTTATGTGATGCTATGCCATGTATTATGCCATGCTACTACGTTTAAGTTTATACCATGTCTTATGCCATGCTATGAAAGATTATTATGTTATGTTATGCCATGTTTCATGCTATGCTTAGAATGTTAGTATGATTATGTTCATGCCATGTCTCATGCTATGCTACGAATGTTCACTCATGTTTATGATCATGCCATGTCAAGGGTATGGTGAATATGATAATGTTTATGTGCTTATTATGGAATGACGAATGTTTTAGTGAGTTGGAAAGAGTCTTACTAAGCCTGTGTGCTTATAGTCTTCTTTCCTTATACCGCAGATCATGCAAGGGGATAACGAGGAAGCAGCAGGAGGGCCTGAAGTATGTGTGTGTTGGTGACTTGGCCCATGAAATCGAATGTGTTAACCGTTTATGCTAAGAACTTTATTTTGCTACCTATATGCCCGAATAGTGACTTATGGAACTTTATGATAAGATGTCCAGTATGATATGATATGAACCTTATGGTATGATGTTAAGCATGTTACGATATGATGTTAAGCATGATGTTCATGTGTTAAGTTCCATGTCATTATATTAGGGATGGTAGTAGGGGCATGTATATGTAAGGCTTAAGTTATTCCGCTGTAGTATGATGTTACATGCCTTAAGTATGTTAGCGTAACGCCGCTTTAGGGAGAAAAAAAAAAGCGGGCGTTACAAGTTGGTATCAAAGCCGTTACCATCTCACTACACACACATCAAACCCTCTCATTCAGCTTCCAAGTAAGTACCTTCAAGTGTATTTTATGTTCTATTATGGTTCTAGAATGATGATACCTATGACTATAGAATATGCAAGTATGAACGGTATTGATGATGAAAAGTACATTACGATAAGTAACGACGAATGATGCTCTATCTTATTTTAGGACTATGGCTGTGAGATCCTCTATCATCCAGGGAAGGCAAACAAAGTGGCCGATGCACTCAGCCGGAAGTCAAGTGCCACCTTGATGTCCATATCTAAATTACCCCGACCACTTGAGCGAGAAATTATGAATTTTGGGGTCGAGGTCATCTCCAGGTGACTTTCCACCATGACAATATCACCCGCACTGTTTGAGGATATATTGGAAAAACAAGATGGCGATCTAAGTCTTCAGAAAATAAAACAGGAGATCCTGGAAGGAAAGGGCGGTGGCTTTCATATTGCAAAAGGGGGGGTATTATACCTTAGGGATCGTTTATGTATCCCTAATGATCCGGAGCTTCGGAGGAAAATACTGACGGAAGCTCACGAGACCCCTTATTCGATGCATCCCGGATCCACCAAGATGTATCAAGATCTGAAGGAGAAGTTCTGGTGGTCCGGTATGAAGAGGGATGTGGCTCAGCATGTTAGCACTTGCATGACCTGCTAGCAAGTAAAGGCGGAACACCAGCGACCCGGAGGAGTTCTGCAGCCACTAGCGATTCCGGAGTGGAAATGGGAAGACATCTCTATGGATTTCATTTCAGGGCTTCCCAGGACTACTAATGGATATGACGCAATATGGGTGATAGTGGATAGACTGACGAAGTCTGCTCATTTCTTGGCGATCAAGATGACTGATTCGATTGAGCAACTGGCTCAACTATATGTTAAGGAAGTATCAGACTTCATGGAGTTCCCAAGACCATTATCTCAGATAGGGATGGTCATTTTACTTCGCATTTTTGGGGAATGCGTTCAGAAGTCTCTCGGCACCAAATTGCGATTTAGCACCGGCCTTCCATCCGCAGACTGACGGGCAAACTGAACGGGTGAATCAAATATTAGAGGATATGTTGAGAGCTTGTGCCCTGGATTTCAAGGGAAGTTGGTGTCGATATCTATGCTTGGCGGAATTCGCTTACA
>JAGFNQ010006176.1:0-24998 GCA_024364735.1 Boesenbergia rotunda
GTCTTTCGCGATGGACCCTGTCAGCCTAGCCGACCACTTGTTCGTGGGAATGACTCAGGTACCTTCTCCCCCCATTTGACTGTTTATGCTTATATTTATGACCCTCATGCCACTTCGCAGCAATGGGCGTTGAGTCATGCGGTTAGCCAGGCACTGGTTGCCAATACCCGGGAGCGTCGGGCGGCCGAAAGAAAAGTAAGAGATCTGGAGGCCAAGGTGGCGCAGGGGACTCTTCCTCCGGGTGACGAGGGCATAGACCAGCTGCGTTCGGAAGTAACCGCGCTGAGGTCTCACATATCAGAGCTGGAGGTCCGCTCGGAGGAAGAGCAACGGTTGATGCCTCAGTCCGCGGTGGAGGCGGAGCGTCTAACCAACCGGGTGGCTCATTTGGAGGGTGAGAATAAGATCCTCAAGACCCGGTACACCCGAGCCCATGTCGACTTGGTCAAGAAAACAACGGACGCCAAAGGCTTTCAGCTAAAATTGAAGGAGTCAGATGCTGCCCATCACCAGACCCAACTCACCCTGAAAAACAAAGAGACGGAGTTGGCCACCCAACAAGGTTTGGAAACTCAACTAATTAGCAAGGAGACCCAGCTGGCCGCTCGGGAGACCACCATTCAGGGGCAAGATACTGAGCTCGCTCGGAAAGATACCGAGCTGGCTTAGCTCAAGAAGGAGTTGGAGGACTATAGGTCGGGCGAGTCCGCCCGAATTGAAGCAGCCCGCTTGGCTTACATTAAGTCGGACCCCTTTCTTGATCAAGTGGCTGAGCGGACCGGCGGCATGATCATGTACGACGTGAAGGGCACCATCCAGCAGCTGACTGAAGCCGGCCACCTTCCTGCGGACCTCCCCCCGAATGCAGTGAAGCCGAGGCGGATCAAAGCGTCTATTCCGGAAGACGCCTTCCCCCCGTTCACTTGAGCTAACTTTCTACTTTTCTTTGTTTCATGATGACTCGGCCCTCGGGCCTTAGAAAGCCTGCCATGTTTTGAGTTGACTCAGCCCCCGGGCTCAATTTTGAAGGGGCCATGAGCCCTTCTTTGATTCCCTTAGCTTGTTACGGTTTTATAGCAATAACTCGGATACCGTATTTGTTTTCTCGCGATGCTTAAGGTTTTTGTTAAGTATTGTCTGCTTGGAGCGCCCGACCTATCTTGCCAGGGCCGACGTTGGAACGAGATTGCGAATTTTCACTAAGTGTTGTTTGCTCGGGGCATGCATATTGTTCCATTTAGTATAATTTCGTAAGCCGAACTGAAAATCTTTCTGCGTGTCAAACGCTCCGCGTATTTTGAGCTCTTGGTCGTTCAGTCGGGCCGTTACCCAAGTTCGGGCATGTCGTTCGGTCGGGTGGATACCATGACTTAGCGTCGTATCATGTTTTTGGCGAGCTAATCCAAACGGCAAAGCCCAATTAGCTTGTTTACTTTGGCTCAACCAGATTAGCCCTCCTAAACTGACTTACTATCCTCCTTGTCTCTCAGAACGTGAGGAACCACGTCCGAGTAAGGGAGATTATAGAAATGTGTTACTTTGTATTTTCCTTAAGCAAGAGTCTGGACACCGTCTGACTTACCTTGACCGAGCGTGGACCGCCACGCCCGACCGGGCCCGACCGAACGTGGGACGCCACGCTCGATCGGCGCCGAGTCCGGTGGGTGCGTGAGAGCAAGCCCACTTATAACTTGCCTTAGCAAGAGTCTGGACACCGTCCGACTTACCCTGACCGAGCGTGGACCGTCACGCCCGACCGGGCTCGACCGAACGTGGGACGCCACGCTCGATCGGCGCCGAGTCCGGTGGGTGCGTGAGAGCAAGCCCACTTATAACTTGCCTTAGCAAGAGTCTGGGCACCATCCGACTTACCCTGACCGAGCGTGGACCGCCACGCCCGACCGGGCCCGACCGAACGTGGGACGCCACGCTCGATCGGCGCCGAGTCCGGTGGGTGCGTGAGAGCAAGCCCACTTATAACTTGCCTTACCAAGAGTCTGGGCACCGTCCGACTTACCCTGACTGAGCGTGGACCGCTACGCCCGACCGGGCCCGACCGAACGTGGGACGCCACGCTCGATCGGCGTCGAGTCCGGTGGGTGCGTGAGAGCAAGCCCACTTATAACTTGCCTTAGCAAGAGTCTGGACACCGTCCGACTTACCCTGATCAAGCGTGGACCGCCACGCCCGACCGGGCCCGACCGAACGTGGGACGCCACGCTCGATCGGCGCCGAGTCCGGTGGGTTCGTGAGAGCAAACCCACTTATAACTTGCCTTAGCAAGAGTCTGGACACAGTCCGACTTACCCTGACCGAGCGTGGACCGCCACGCCCGACCGGGCCCGACCGAACGTGGGACGCCACGCTCGATCGGCGCCGAGTCCGGTGGGTGCGTGAGAGCAAGCCCACTTATAACTTGCCTTAGCAAGAGTCTGGACACCGTCCGACTTACCCTGACCGAGTGTGGACCGCCACGCCCGACTGGGCCCGACCGAACGTGGGACGCCACGCTCGATCGGCGCCGAGTCCGGTGGGTGCGTGAGAGCAAGCCCACTTATAACTTGCCTTAGCAAGAGTCTGGATACCGTCCGACTTACCCTGACCGAGCGTGGACCGCCACGCCCGACCGGGCCCGACCGAACGTGGGACGCCACGCTCGATCGGTGCCGAGTCCGGTGGGTGTGTGAGAGCAAGCCCACTTATAACTTGCCTTAGCAAGAGTCTGGACACCGTCCGACTTACCCTGACCGAGCGTGGACCGCCACGCCCGACCGGGCCCGACCGAACGTCGGACGCCACGCTCGATCGGCGCCGAGTCCGGTGGGTGCGTGAGAGCAAGCCCACTTATAACTTGCTGCAGCTGCCTTTCAGATGCCTTGAGTTTCACTATCATCTTCACGTGATACAAATACAAGGGTCACTCGACTCAACTTTCCTCACGATACAATTTTAAGTGTGTTGCACTCCAAGGTCTTCTCAACGTCTTTCCTTGGGCATCTTGCAAATAATAGGCTCCCGACCCCAACTTCTCGATCACCAGGAAGAGTTCTCCCCATTGGGGGCTTCAGCTTGCTCACCTCCCCGACCGGTTTGACTCTCTTCCATACACGGTCGCCGACCTGGAAGCTCTAGGGTATGACCTCTGGATTGTATTTTCGCTGCATCCTTTGCCGGTAAGCAGTCGTTCGGACCGATGCCTGATCCTGAGTTTCCTCTATCAAATTTAGCTCTAGACGTCTCTTTGCCTGCCACAACAGCAAATTCGACCTCGTCCTCTTAGATCAGCGAGGAACTCCGACAACTCACGATCGCCGAGCCTACGAAGGAACAGGCTCCTTCACTGGCGGTGTCTCCAGTCATCGAGCGAGGGCTCGAGGTGTCCAGATCAGTCAAATTTCGGCCCTACCGGAAGGAAGTGCTTCGTTAGAGCTAATCATTTCCTAGTCGAGATTGCTGACAATACTCTTTTCCACTATGATGTGAGCATATTGCCGGAATCAGTATCTAGAGTCACCAATAGGAAAATTATCTCCGAGCCGACCAATGCTTTTTCCTTTTTAGACAAAGGAGTTCTGTCGAACCAGCGCTGAGCGGGCCCTGCCAGGGTGGTCAGGAACGCTCGGCACTTGATACTATCCGTGTATTGATGTAGCAAGGCTTCATTCTCAGACTTCATCAGGTCTTCCTCTAGATCTGCAGCTCCTTCATATTCTGGAATGGACAAGAGCCGGAAATGCTTGGGAGCTGGCTCTTGCAAAACTTGACTAGAGAGGGGGCATCCAGTGCACTCGATCGAAGCCTGGATAATTGGAGTCTTCCCTTTGTTGATTCTTGCTTGGTCGGAAGAGACTTCCACTGGGTCGGACTGTCCCGCACCCTCAGACGGGCTGAACAGTGCTCGGTGGAAAAGAGGGTTGTCCTCCTGACGTACTCCTCCCTCAGTGCCCACACGGGCAGTGGGCTCGGTTAGTCCTGCTTGAGTGGGTCGGGCGGCTGCCTGTTGCTCTGCCGCCCACTTCCTAGCCTTAGCCTCCACCAGCAAATCAAGGTCTTCTTGCGAAAGCATCACGGTCACCCGGTTGGAGTCACTCATCTTCAGCTTCCGATCAAGCGGAGTTCCCACAGACGGCGCCAAATTTGATCCTGTCGACAAGCGAAGATCGGTTCTCGCTCGGATGACTCGGTCTCCCCAAGTCGACCCGGTCCGCAATAGCTTGGGAGGACGGATTCGGGCTGAATAAGAGTAAGGCTCAAGTCACTCGGCTCGGACCAAAATGGGGCTCACAAAGTAGTGGCAGGCGAAGACCGGTTATCCCTCGGATCACTCGGTCTGACCAAGACGACCCGGTCCGCAATAGCTTGGGAGGTCGGACCGAAACAGAGCTCACAATGTGGTGGTGTGGTTACAAAATGGCAGCGATCCCTCTACAAAGCCATATGGGGGTTTATATAGGGGAGAGGTGACTCTCTGCTGTGTCAGGGCTGACAAATCTCATTAAGGGGGGGTCAGTTGACAGATGGTGATAGTGACAGCCGTATTAATGCTGTGAGACTGCCACAGCCGCCTGACACCCTGTCTAATATATCTCTTTTTGTCCCCCCTTAACTCTTGGCGGCTCTGCCAGGCAATGATTATGCCGGGAAGGGATTGTCTTCTTAATATTTGATAAAAAAGACTTATATGATAAGAAAGGCTCATAATTGTTTGGACGTCCTTGCGTGATCACGAGTACCTGGCTTCGGACAACAGACTTTGAGGGGCCGACCTCGGGTGACCGATCTCGAGTGTCCCGACCTCAGGCGACCGACCCCGAGTGTCCTGACCTCGGGTGACCGATCTCGAGTGTCCCAACCTCAGGTGACCGACCCCGAGCGTCCCGACCTCGGGTGACCGACCCCGAGCGTCCCGACCTCGGGTGATCGACCCCGAGCGTCCCGACCTCGGGTGACCGACCCCGAGCGTCCCGACCTCGGGTAACCGACCCCGAGTGACCCTTGGCCTGGCCTGTTTACTACCGGTTCAGATCGGCGATTGAATCCGACCGAGCTCTTGATCCTTCTAAAAATCATATGCCCGGATCACTAAGCAAAATTATATTAGATTTCTTAAGTAGGAATCCTTCTAACGATAGACAAACTGTTCAGATAGCAATTGAAGGATTATTATAAATGCTTCATTTACCGATAGGCTTCTTGATACTCATTACCTAAGTTTGTTTGTCAAATAATTCACTAGGGACATTCGATCCAAAAGGGCATTGTCGAGTTGTACTATCGAATTTTCTCTTCATTTTCCTTCGACTTTGAGACCTCTCCTAAGTGTTTCAATTCCTAAAACTCGCTCCATCTGTAACATCCCTTTAGTAGGAGATCACAGCAGCAACCACAAGCACACAGTCTTCACAATAATCACTCACTCGAGATCTTTAGACATGCTACAAGTTAGGCTGCAGCTCGATGCAAAGGGAAACACTACAAAAACTTCAATGAATGCCGACGGATATTTTAATTGTCCATCGCTAATAACAACAGATTTAATTTATTCGTCGCTAAGATTGGGATACAGGTCAAAACCCTAAAATAGTGATGGATTTGGTCAATTCCGTCGCTATTAACGACGGATTTTTAATAATCCGTCGCTAATCGCGATGGACAAGTTATTTCCGTCGCAATTTTAGGTTTAATTCGCCGTCACCTCTCTCCCCCCATCGCGCATTCAGTTCTTCTCCTCTCTCGTGTCTCCGTCGTCCCCGACGCCTCCTCCTCCGACGAACCCCTCCTCCGGTCACAGGTATGTAGCATGGCTTAGGTTTTCCCCTTTCACGGTCGTGTTTCATCTCCTGTGGCCAGGTGCGCCCTCCTGCGGCCGCATGCAGCTTGCAGCTATCGTCGACCGCAGCTGCCGACGGCCGCCAAACCCTAAATTAATTAATTAATTAATTTCTTAAATAATTGTTTAAGATATTTAATTAGGATAATTTTGTATCCTAATTAATTATCATTGGTATAAGATTAATATTTGTTTGATTATGTCTCTAATATGTCTTGTTTGATTAATTATAATAATTTTATTTGCTTATGCCTCTAGTATGTCTTGTTTGATTAATTAGAATAATTTTGTTTGATTAATATTTGTTTGATTAATTGGATACTAATTTAGGATCCAAATTTGATTAAATTGTGTTTGATTAATTTGGTAGTATCTTAATTTATTTTTAAAAGTTAGGATATTGATTTGTGTTTGATTAATCAAAAACAAAGCAGGATAATTTAGATTGTTATTTGTGGTTGACAAATCAAATTGCAAGTTAGTTTAGATATTTTATAATTTGTTAAAGTAGTTACACTGAATCTTTTTCATATAAATATTTACATGAGTATCAATATTGACCTATTTTATTGTTATTAGGATGTATACGAACAAGACATGGATGTATAGATTAGATAATAGATTTATCTGCGAAGAATTTTTTTTGCTAGAATTGAAGAATTTATGAACTTTGCAAAGTGTCATCCTGAATGTTTGAATGACGACGAGTTAAAGTGACTATGTAATCAATGCAAATGTAAAAATACAACTTTCCATAATGAGGATACAGTGAAAACTCAAATCTATAGGTATGAGTTTGTTCCAGATTATTACAATTGGTATTGTCATGGAGAGCCGTATGTATTTGAATCTGTTGCACCTTCCGTCGCTTCATCATCAAACTCAATTGGTCCAGAGGTATTATATAAGTCTGCTGATGCAATGGAATCAATGGTTTAAGATGCAATGAATGCATTTGATCAATCAAATGTAGATCAAATACCTACTCTTGAAGTTCAGAAAATGTATAATATGTTGAAGGCTAATGAAAAAGAAGTATGGGAAGGTATTCCTTCTGGTCATTCTCAATTGTCTGTAAGATTATTGGATATGAAGGCAGAACATCATTTCTCATAACGATGTTATGATGACATGTCAATTGATTTCAGAGTTGCTTCCAACAGATAACTGTATGACTGATAGTTTCTACAATACTAAAAAAATTAATTAGAGACTTGAGTTTGCCAGTCGAGAAGATACATAGTTGTATCAATAATTTCATAAGAAAAAAGATGGATCATTTGTTAATCGACGCTCCTTAGCAATCAATGTAAGTATATTAATTATAGTATATTTGTTTTGACATTTTATAGAGATTCATTTAATTCTTATTTCACAGGAAGCAATGACCACTAGAGTTGCAAAGAGGGGGAGGATTCACAGCTTCTTTCCACTGACCAGGTGAATGACATTTATTAAGATGTTGTCGGTCGAAGGAGGAAGACCGCCCTATACGGCCAGGGCTCTCAGGCAAAAATCACATATGATTAGATGAGAGCTTTAGGGGATAAGGGGCGTCTAGGTTCCTCCTCCTCCTCCTCTAGTGAGGTTCGTCAATTACGGGAGGAGAATGATGCTCTACGGACTCGACTCACGATAATGAACGACGTGGACCGAGAGGGACGTAACGAGGGATGCAGAGTTGAGGGTTTGCGGGCCCGCCAGACACACACTGAGGCGTTAGTGCGCCACATGCAAGCTTTTGCAGCGACCCTATCGCCTATGACACAGATGCCCGCCCCTCCTCGTTTTGAGTCTCAAGAGACGCATGATCCTGAGGATATCCCAGATGAGTAGAGACATTTTTGTGGTATGTTATATTTTTTCTCTACATTTACAAAATCAAATTATTATAAAATCTGATTTGTTATTATATGCATCAGTAATTATTTCTTATTTGTTCATTTTCGTTTACAGATTCTATATTATCAGGGTTGAATTCAGACATTAGTTGGATTGAAAGGTGTGTATATTAGATATTTTACATATCATTTAATGTTATTTACATTTTCTATATCAGTTACGATAACTAATATTGTTTTATCATTGTATTTCATTTTTATTTATATCGTTTCTCTTCTTTTATACAGGAATGTTATTCCTTTTGATCCAGTTTTGACGTGTCTGACTCCTATTATACTTTATATTCATGTATGTATTCACATGATGCCTTCTATTACATTTTATGTTCATATATGTTCATGTATATATTCACTTTATGTTGGTTTGGTTAACGTGTATATATTCATTTTATGTTCATGTATATTACACTTAATGTTCATGGATAAGAATATGATGTGTTTGGATATGGAATTTGAATATATATTTGGTACATGTGTTTGGATATGTGTTTTGTATGTGATCCCAGCCTAGCTTGCGTGTCGCTTGGCCGACCAGCCTGGCACCACCTAGGGTCGAGTCGGATTAACCTCGTAGGGGTTGGATAGGACGAGGGGCGAAGTAAGAACCCTATCGCTCACCCGGCCCAGGGGAGACCGACCGAGCCGACTGCAGACGATGACCCAGCCTGAGTTCCCGAGCCTAATGCCGAGTAACCGACCCCGACTAACACACCTCTCACCGAGGGTTAACGCGCAAGGTTCCCACGGCCGAGCCCCGAGCAGGCTGGTCACCTTTCTTGCCGAGTTAGTGAAGGTTGTCTGCACATTACTTTAGCACGCCATTCTCGCCTGTGCCAGTGAGTCCATCCGGGCCTCCTCGGACTCGGGCAGGAGCTCTACTTCACTTGGGAAATTGCGCAGGTAACCTGATCTCACTCGGGTGAGCCAAACAAGGGGTCGGTAAGTTACCCCAGCTTCTGTCTGCCCGACCCCCACTCCCTGCCACCACATTAAATAACCCTAGTACGGGGGGCGGCGCGAACGTCACCCATTTATAGCGCACGTCTCGGGCGCCCTTTCAGCCCTGTACTTCCTGTACTTCTGTCCGGAACAGACACCTTGCACCATGCCGCCCTAACACGCTGCGCAGCGCCACTCGACGCCCAGAGCTAACAAACCCATACCCCTGTCTCAGCCTGGTACGGAGGTGAGGTTGACATGGATAGGGCCCTGTCAGCTCTCCCAGTTATATAAACCCCTCTCCCCCTTCGGCCCGCAAGTACGCGAACTATTCATTTTTCGGTCCTCTTTTTGCTCTCTTCTCTCGCGCGTGGGCTAACTTGACTGTCGAAGGGTCTGACCGGGGACTTTTCCCGGCGGGTTTGCTAACGGTCCATTCTTACAGGTCAGCCGCCGGCATCAGCAGTTCGTACCACTCGGGAGACCATCACCCTCTTGGAGTTCCACCTCACTCGTCGACAGGATCAGTATGTATTGTATGTGTTTAGATGTGATGTATTTTGTATTAATACTATTGTTTTGTATGTGTTGTATTTAAATATGTGCAGTAGTGTATGAATATTATGTATTGAATGTTGTGAATGTAAATATGGTAAAGGGGAAAATAGGGAATAGGCTGCTAGAATATTACAGATATTAGCGACGGAAAGTCAAATAGCGACGGATATTTGACTTTCCGTTGCTAATATTTAACTTCCCCGTCGCTATCTTGGATCACCCGAGTCCTCACCTATCCAATAGCGATGGAATAGTGAATATTCCGTCGCTAATAGCGACGGATATCGTAAGTATCCGTCGCTAATTACGATAAAATAGTGACGGATCTTTGACTTTCCGTCGCTATTATCCCCGTATACGGTAATTGGATCCGTTATTTAGCGACGGATTTTTTATGTATCCGTCGCTATTTGCGACGGATTTTTTATTTAAAATTAGTTGCTAATGGCGACGGATAATGCATGTTTCGTCGTTAACCTCAAATACAACGGAGTGACAGTCGACGACGTTGTTTCCATCATTATTATCGTTTAGTGACGGATTTGCGACAGATTTGGTCAATCGCAAAAGGCTGTTTTTTTTTTGTTGTTGTGGAAACTAAAAACAAGCTGAGAAGGCAGGCAATTAAGCACATTTGAATAAGATTGGTAATTTCATGAACATAGTTAACTTAACACAGCTCCACTGTCGCGACGTAGAACCACCCCCCAGCCTAATAAATCCTAGCTAGCCATGCTCAGCAAGGTACCTCTCAGCAATTGCAGCATGTACAGCAGCCCCAGTTGGAAGAACATCTTCGTCGATCAAAAAATATGGAGAATGACCGGTATGGATGGACCCCAACGTCTCATTCCTAACGCCAATGTAAAAGAAGGCTGACGGAATCACTTCGGAGTAGAACGAGAAGTCTTCTGCGCCCATCATCGGTGGAACCACCATGAAATTGCGGGAACCCAACAAATGGATAGCTATGTTCTTCACATGCTCGTACATGGAGTGCTCATTGACTGTAGGTGGGTAAAACCTCTCTTTCTCGAAGAAGTCCACAGAAGCTGTGCACCTATAGACATTAGACTGCTCCAGAATTACCTGTGCAGATGTACCTTTAGATGAATAGTTATAATGCAAAATTTGTGAAAGAAATAGAAATCTTATTATCGACATAGATGTTCAGTCTGGTCACTATAACCTGTTCTATCCTGTGCCGAAGCTGATAAAAGCTTGTATTAGAGAAAGCCCTAAAGGTTCCACCAAGGGTTGCAGAATCAGGAATCAGGTCAAGATTGTCGCCACCATTAAACGAGGCCACTGAGACTACCTGAAATGAATCAGAGGAGAATGCAATTGAGAACAATAAAACTGAGGCCGCAATGAATGGATCAAAAGTTTCATTAGCTGGCCAAATTCCATGGCGGTTCATCTTCAGATGACTGACGTTTAAATGTATGAGGAATGCCGCAAACTATCACATGCAGGTCAAATGCATGTTCAGTTACAAGAATGTGGAACTAACACTGCACCTTCATAAAATACTGCCAAATAATTTATAATTTTCCCGCCAAACCATATTAACATTGGCTTCATGTGCCCAAAAAGACAGATAAATTATTGCTTCAGATTCATTAATGATCGTGTTGAACTAAAAGCACAATTCATTTTTAAGCATAATAATTGAACATATGTATTAAACAAAAGAACAGGAGAAAAAGTATTTAGGTCTTTATATCAATATTTCAGCAAAAAATATTCTTTTGGATCATGAATCAGGTTATTAATTATATGAATTACAGGAAGAAGTGATTTAACCTGTGCATCTAGAGGGTTGGCTTCACGAGAGACAATATTCTGTAAGCTTATCACTGTAGCTGAGGCAGCCAATATGGGATCGACGGAATGGTGTGGATTTCCAGCATGCCCTTCTCTGCCCTTTATCAGTGCTTTGAAGAAACCACATCCAGCAAGTAAAGGTCCCGTCCTGGAGCCAATAACAGAAGTAGCGCGCTCATGAGAAACATGAGTAGCGAAGATAGCCTGAACATCTTCCAAAGCACCATCCTCAATCATTCTCTTCGCGCCAATTCCAGCTTCTTCTGCAGGCTGAAAAAGCAACTTAACAGTTCCCTGCATCCAAGGAAACAGAATCAATGGAGAGACATCAGCTCGCACTTTTCTGTTATTCCAATAGTGATTTTTGAGGATCAAAGCAGTGAAGGAACAAAAAAATGTAATAAATAAGGTTCCACTCTTAACCAAATATACTTTGCAATGGCATCATTCTGACATGAGAAATCATACATCTGATCAGTTCAAACCCACAACAATTAGGTTGATGTACCAAAACCTATGGCATAATCACTGAGCCTCCAGCATAGTATAGTCACAATTGTTATCAAATGTAATTTATGAAAAGACTAAAAATAAGATTGTCCAAATCAGAACTGAAAATAAAAAATGTTCTCTATGTAGATCATCTACATTTTGAAATACAGACAAATCAAAAGGAACAAAGATGAGCAAAGGCCTTATAAGAGGAATAATGTATTACTGATGTATACCCAGTTTAGAAGAATGATCACTGATTAGGAAGGTGAAGTGGGTCATTAACCCATGACCCAAGCAGTTACGCATATGTGAATGGCTACAATCAATACTTCGTGATTATGTGTTGATAAAATTGATTAAGTACACAAGGACACCAATAATGAAAGGTTGGGAATGCTAAACTTCAGTATAATCCTGGTAACCAATTAGATTATTCTCTTGACACACATATCACAAAGAAATAACTAAATGTATAAAAGCAATTGCGCTCTATCATTCCCTTCGCTACATTGTGCTTGTCCTAACTATTTAGGATCAAATCAATGGGGTATGTTACATTAATTGTATCCCTCCATTGAGCCAAGGAAGTTGATGTGCAGGGTTTCTTTAGGGTGGCCTCATAAGTCCATCTTTGCACACCATGGTACTCAAGTAGTTAAAGGACTTCATGTTTACTTACAAGTGATGACCTAGCCTCACAAAAATAGGGTTACTTATGTTCATAGGTTTAAAGAAATGTTGATTTTGAATGTCCAGACCTAACACAACTTTCAACCTTTTTAATCTAAGTTTGTCACCAACATTGACCATTTTTAGCTTCCCTCTATTATTAATATAA
Organism: Boesenbergia rotunda; assembly: GCA_024364735.1. Taxonomy (NCBI): domain Eukaryota; kingdom Viridiplantae; phylum Streptophyta; class Magnoliopsida; order Zingiberales; family Zingiberaceae; genus Boesenbergia; species Boesenbergia rotunda. Next base: position 12,389 of record JAGFNQ010006176.1, read on the forward strand.
TTGAAAATACATAGATATATCACTTAAATATCATAGTATCACAACCAAATTCTCAAATATGAAGCTTCGACATACTTCACGAACAATTGTCTTCTCTCTTTATTTTTTTCATTCTTATGATAATTATGGCTGTTTATATAAAATTTATTTATTTTTTGGCGAACTTATTCAAGACTTATAGTTGGGAAATTAGATGTCTTTCACATGGAACACACCTCGAGTTTTGATAAAGTCAATTTGGTGGTGCTTAATCCCTTGTAAAAATTATTGCCAATATTATGCAATTTAAATTAATATGTTGGTTTTTAAATTCATCTTTAATAATGTTAAGTAAAATTACTTCAAACTCCCACTCCCTTTATTCTTTCAACTTGAATTGGTTCAACATCTCTGATTATAAAATTTATTGGTCATCTTTGACAATGCAAAAATGTATCTTTTCCAGCAAAGCAGAGCACATGGCACAAGGTGACATAGGGTTAAACCACTATACCACTCATGTTATGTAGAAGCAGGGTATGGATTTTGTCTTGATCGACGAACAGAAACTAAAATCCGCCTGGATTAAACCCATGAAGCTGAAAGAGGAACTTTGCCAATCATGGGAAGACAGAAGAGGAGATCAAGAGATATAATTCTAACTAAGAGAAGAAAACATATGAAGGTTAATTGAAGTAGCTTCAAGTTGGTTAAAGTAGAAAGCTCTCTAGTTAGCTGTGCAATCCAACGAGGAGGATGTTGGCTTGTTGTCTTGTTGATTTGGTGATAACGAGTCAAGAAATATATCAATCAAGAAGGAACTTTATTTCAAAGAAAAAATGTAAAGAATACAAACCACAACAATAAAGAGACTTTGCTAAATGAGCTTCTGAAGAAATCATCTACACTGAACTTGTCATATTACAATTACAATGATATTGTAGATAAGGTAGAATTTCTAGGTGCACTTCGTGCCTCTCAAGCTGAATGTAACTATGAGCAACATACACGACATGTTTGTGTAAGCTAGGAAGCTGAATAGTTAAGCCCAGAGAATGTGTTGCTTATCAAATTCAACTATGTTGCAAGCAAGAAGTCTAAATGTATGTAGATAAGGATACAAAGTTTGGATGATAATCCTAAGAGAAAATAAGCCAGGCAAAGTACATCAAGAGTATGGTAAAATCATTAGATCCCGTAATTTAAACCATTATAGGTCTCATCCATATCAGTGAAGATGAAAGTATAGGAAAAACCTTTAAACGATGTTCACGGGTCTTTAATATCTTGGCAGCACCTAGGAGCATAGCTACATGTGCATCATGCCCACAGGCATGCATTTTACCAGGGACCTTGCTTCTGTACTTCCATTCAACAGCTTCCTGGATTGAAACATATGGATAAAAGACAAGAGAATCAGTTTGAAATTTTGATAGTTGTGTTTGTAAAGTACAAGTATCAATAAAAAAATATTAGCAATAATAAGAAAGAAAGAAAGTGAGAGCATAGAATAGACAAGTCCTCCAAACCATACAAATATATCAAGAAATGACATATCGATCAAATGCCTTTGCATGACATTCAAAATTCTACTCTGGCATTATGTCCCTCGGTCTCCATGATACTCAAGTACAAAAAATGCATTAAACTTTCTCCAATCTATCCATTAAGTAAATGACAAACACTGTCCAACTAAAGGCTAGATTTCCAATTTAGCTTTAGTTGTTGCTGTAACAGAAAAAACTCTAACTTGTTATCATATATGTGTCTGTAAGATTGCATTTGTAGAAGGTTAGACTAGTTAGGCATGCACTGTCTACATCAGAACTCAATGGTCCTTTCTAAGTCTCCTTGCATCAGAAAAACCAAGGTTTTCTTTGGAAAATAAAAAGGAAAAGGACTCTTGGTTGACTGAAATATACAATCAGAGCAAAAAAAAGGGGACCATGGAAATTGAAAATACACAACCGAGAAATAGACATAGGAAACATTTAGACAAACATCATCCGAGTGACTTTACAATATCTCCAGAAATAGGCATAGGAAACATTTAGACAAACATCATCCGAGTGCCTTTACAATATCTCCAGATGAAAAACATGTTTGGCTCTGCATCTTCTAAACCAGACTAAAGGTTAGAAGAATGACATCTATGATATTAACGATTTTTTAAGACATGAAGCACCAGTATAATTTTGAACTTTTAAGTCAGAAATTTCATTCTTTTGACTTAGCAATTCATCAGATAGGGGAAGCCTCTTCAACCTGAATGGGCAAAGCATCCATATCCGCTCGAAGGGCAACGAATGGTGGCCCACCAGTGCCGATGCTCGCTACTACGCCAGTCCCAGCGAACGGAAACCGGTAATCCACCCCCATGACATCGAGCTCCGATCGGATCAGCCGGTTCGTCTCGACCTCCTCATAGGCTAGCTCCGGGTGCTGGTGAATTCTTCGCCTCACCGTCGTCATCCATTCCACCGTCTCCAGCTTTCGAGCCATACCCAAAATCTCGGCCTTCCAGTCCCCCTCCCCCTCTTCCCTCCAACCTCCCTTTCCGCCGATGCTCCTATTACCGCCACCTCCAAACCCATGGCCACAACCATCCTCACACGCACCGCCAAAGATGACGTTTTCCGGGAAGTCAGACGCGGAGCAGAGCACAACCGACACCCACAACAGCGCCACCACCCCGCCGCCCATCACCGATCGAATACAAATCAAACAGGAAAAAAAAAAGCACAAGACTTATACTTGGAAGTGCATACGAGAGCCACACTACAACAACGTCGTCATCTCTTCCTCATCCTCCCATTTGCTCCAGACGAATAACCATCGCTCGCAATTATAAGCCCCGAGGTGGGCGAGCTAGGCGCAGAACTGGCTTCTGCGCTTTCACCAGCGCCAACATCGCATCTCTCTATCTTATTTTTAACACCACGTGCTAAAATTGAAATGTCTGATTCTTTGTCGTTTCGACCGGCCAATGGTGATTGGGCTCGTCTGACATTGCTGTGCGCGTCTTCAATTTGTGGACCATTTTGTTTTTTTTGTCACGACATGATCACTTTGACGACACCCTACTTTAATAATTATTAAATGAGATAATAATTTATTTAGTTTTTTAATTCTTTCATTCTTGTGAAGAGTAGTCAATGTAAATATCTCTCTACCCTTTTCTCTTATCACTAATTAAAAGAAAAAATAATAATAATATGAAATAAAAAATTTTAACAAAAAAATCCAATGAAAATAACGTGACATTTTAATTATAGCGATTCCTAATGGATTCATCTTCCTCATGATATAATTTAATTAGGGACGACGATCGGAGATCATTAATGGTATCCGGACGACAATCAAATATGTACATAAAAAATGTCACATCATTCTTATTGAATTTATCACTATCAACGATCGAAGATCGTCGATGATATCTGGACGATAATTAAATATGTACATAAAAAATATCACATCATTCTTATTAAATTTATCACTAAAAATTTTCGGTACGTTGCTCTAAAACGAAATATCTTTCTTCCTCTTGAAAACTTAGTGAAAAATCCCCAAACACAAGGAAGTTGATGTGTCCGCTCCCATATAAGAAAATCTGTGATACATCAATTTATAAATTTATCCTCATTATTTCTCTCTTCCCCATTTCTTTCAAGGCAAAAGGAGACGATGATCTAAATGGGGCGTGAATCCTGAGATGCTAGGCTTCTAGACCGTCCACTGTGAACGTTTTCTGATTTATCCTGGTAGATGGTGGGAAACTTTCGCTTTTCATTTTATCCTGATGGTTAATAGGAAACTTTTATGAAATCGAGTTAATCGTCCAATGTTCCAAAAACCTCGGAGACGGTGGTAGTCTTCAAGAAGCTTTTTCAAGTTCACCGGTCCAAACCTCAAGCTCATCGTCGAGCGCCCTTCCCTCGAAGGTCACGTCGGCGACAATCCTGGCCGCTACTGCCTCCGCCTTCACAACAAACAACTTCTTCTACGCCTCCGAGTAGCTCGTCCGCCGTGCAGTCAGCATCTCCTGTGAGTGCCTCGTCTTCCTCAACACCTACATCAGCAAGGTCATCTATCTTTCAAATTGGAACTAATATTTATCATCATTCACTCTTCAGATCGAACCAAACAAATTACCTCATAAAGAGGATAGCTTCCGATGGCATAAAGAGAAAAAGATGGCATAAAGATGGCAATTATAGACTCAAATGTGAAAAGAGGTTAGTTCTCGATACAATTATGGACCCAAATGTGAAAGGTGGACTACGATGGTCGCTTGGGAAGGACTCTGTCGATGGCACTTGCAACATCACTGACTTTTTTTTTTGTTCCGCAGGCTCCCCTTTAGTTGTGTTTTGTAACTTTTATTCGTCATATGTGTACACACCTATTTCTTCTATAACCGTTGGAATGACCGCTCGTATCATTGTTGTTTACATCACTCCCTGCTCTTTTAGTTCATCTCAGAAATCAAAATGATTTTATGTCCTTACTCTTGTTTATATTGCAACTGTTAGATATCATGAATATCATGGGAATGGAAAGGGAGGTGATGGGTTTTAGTCCCACATTGGGACTTTCTAATAAATAGAAAATGAGGTGGAGTATAAAGGAACTCAATTGTGAGTGAGACTTTAGTCCCACATTGAGAGTTTCATGGTATAAATGTTGGTTTATATTGTTTCACAAGTATGTTAGTTGTGAACAAATGCTAGGGGAGAGACTCTCTCTCACGTGTGGGTGCGCAGGGGGTGCAAATCCAGGGCTCGGATTTGTACTGAACCAAGTGAACTTGTGTCACTATAAGAATTTTTGCAATCAACAACGCCCAATCGACAACGTTTTTAAAAAAAAACGTTGTTTTTTTTTCGTTTTACAACGTTTTTAGTGAAAAGCGTTGTCTATGTATTTTACTTTTTAATAACGACAACGTTTTATAATGATGCGATGTGCTTAGTGTTGTGGTTTCGGATGAAAGACAAGGCTGTTACAAAAGCGTTGTTGTATTTCCCGCTAAAATAAAAAACACATCCCCTCCCTCCACCTCGCTCATTGCCAACCCTTGGCGGCTCGCGAAAAATCTCTCCGCGCTTCTTTTCTCCGCGAAATATCTCCCTCCACCTCCCTCCACCTCCCTCATTGCCACCTCCCTCGTCCTCTCCTCTCCACCTCCCTCGTCCTCTTCTCCTAGCTCACCACCAAGAAGTATCCTCCACGAGCTCTTCGTCCGTCGAGTGGAAACTGAACCCCAGCGGCAGCATCATGACGCTCGCCACTACCCTCTTCATCTCTCTCTCTCGCAGTCGTCGACGTTCTGACTCTGTGGCGGTCAGATTTCAAGCTTTTACTGGTGACGCTCGGGGAGAAGGGGGTTGCAAATTACTACATCAAGGTAAATCCTCCTCGAATCACACTTCTCTCTTACCGTTTTGGGAGTAAGATCGATAGATTCTAAAACTCCTGATCGATGACCATTCTCCTCCCCTCTCTCTCATCCCTCGTTTTTTCTACAGCCAGTTGATCGACGTTGTCTAGATCTAGCAGAAGCTTTTTGCCTTCGATTGGGGGAGAGTCAAGATGGGGCGGCTGTTTCTGGTAAGCCTGGAGGGCAAGATTTACAGCTGCAAGCACTGTCAGACTCATCTCGCCCTCGCCGAAGACATACTCTCCAAGGTGCGTTCTGGACCTCGTTTGACAACCCATCTAATATTGGGAATATGCCTGATCGATTGATAGGAATAGAAAATGTTCTTCGCTCCTTTAATCTCAGAAAGGAATTTCTCCCTACCCTATTTGTTTTTCATTAATTCTTGCAGCGCTGCTAAAAAAATTGTATCTAGGGTTATTTCGTTTTATGCCTATCCAGATAACTGGCATGGCGCTGGCGATTCTCTTTTAATTTATTATTATTGAATTCATCAACCCTTTTCAGTGTTGAGTCTCTTCCCCTGCCACCAATTGACTGATAAGTAGACGATGCTTAAATAGGTTATAACTAGAATTACTGAAACTTAAAGTGTATGTATGTTAGTAGAAATATTGTTAAGACTTTTGATATCTGTCCATGAAAGTGGCATGGATTAATTGAGAGTGTTGATCAGATTGAAAGAAGACCTTGGTGCATGACACTCTAGTCAATGCGGGACCTAGGTGTTGGGACCGGGTGCATGTCGACAAGGATACGAGTTCGTAAAATTTTAAATTTTTACGTGCAGCGGAAGAATTTGCATAAAATAATTTTCTAAATTATTTTAACTTCGTATCTAGCATGCAACCTTATGGTGTGTTGACATAATCATAAAATAAAACTTTGCGGAAAAGTAAACTAATTTACATTATACCTCTCGTAACTCGAAGTAAGGGACGAGATCCAACCGTAGCGTCCCTTGGAAGCTCCGCCTCTATTCGCGTCCACGCCGAGTTCTCTTCGGGATGACTTCACAAAGTCACGAGTTTTGTACCGATGAGAACTACTAGATTCTCTATAGGCACAACAAAGAAGATCAAGAGAAGAAAAGGAAACTAACCAACGAAGTAACGGAATCGAATTCCGAGAGAGAGGGAGATGTGATCCGCTTCTTCTTCTTCTTGGTTGGTTTCTTCTTCTCCTTGAAGCTCACGGCAACACCTTGCCTTGGTGTAGGTTGGGCGCCGGCCCTAATGAAGCTAGGGTGGCCGCCGGCCCTAATGGAAGGGAGGGGGAAGGAGGAGAGAAGAGAAGAGAGAGAGGGAGAGTTCTATTTTTTATTATCAAAATCTTAGGAATCCAAGGCTTGCCTATGGTTCCTTATATAGTTGCTTCTCCCTAGCCAAGTCTCCTCTTAACCGAATTAACGGAATTAACGGAATTAGTTATCATAAGAAATTTATCCTATAAATTCTCTTATGAATTATTCCGTTTAAACCAAGTTTTATTATAACTAACTTTATAATAAAACTAATTAGTTATTATAAGAAATTTATCCTATAAATTCTCTTATGAATTTTATTATAACTAACTTTATAATAAAACTAATTAATTATCATAAGAAATTTATCCTATAAATTCTCTTATGAATTATTCCGTTTAAACCAAGTTTTATTATAACTAACTTTATAATAAAACTAATTAGTTATCATAAGAAATTTATCCTATAAATTCTCTTATGAATTTTATTATAACTAACTTTATAATAAAACTAATTAATTATGATAAGAAATTTATCCTATAAATTCTCTTATGAATTATTCCGTTTAAACCAAGTTTTATTATAACTAACTTTATAATAAAACTAATTAATCTCTCCTTTTATTATGGAATAAATTTTATAAGAAATTTATAAACTTTCTTATTATGGAAAAATCAATTCATAATTGATTTTATAAAATTAAAATAAACCAATTCATGGATTATTTTAACTTCCATAAAAAGAATAAATTTCTATAAATTTATTTATATAAATTTCTTTATACAAATTTATTTATCCATAATTTATAAAATACATCGCGCTAGATTTACTTTATTAATTAAACCAAAATTAATTGGTTATCTCCCCAATAGGTGGCCGGCCAACCAAGGAGGGTTGGCACCCTCTTTGGCCGGCCCAAACCGAGCCGAACCAACGCGAATTAAACTCATTTAATTCGCCCAAAAAGCCTTCAAAAGACTTAGCCATTTTTAGCTTCCATTGCGTCTCTGATTAACTCAGATTCGACTTATTTCTCTTGATCGGAAAATCTAATTTTCAACTCGTTTTAAATCCCTCGGATTACTCGTAGTGCGTGTGACTAAATAGGCTTTCGATTTATGTTGGCCGTCTATAATCAACTAATTATAGAACGATCATGAGTGGCACCTAGTAGTACATCATGATCCCCAATTAATCGAAAGATCAACGGTTTGACCCCAGAAGAAATTATTCTGAAACCCTTCAGCAGCTCTAATGAATCGTGCCCCATTCCCTTCACCATCTTATACCCACTTGGTTCAGGACACGGTCTATTTGTGTCAGTCCCCACTAGGCTGACTACGTCACACCTAGCCCAAGTAATGTCTTTCTCGTCCTTTGGATTTCTAATTACTCTCATGTATTTAAGAGACTTGCACTCTTAACATGATATACTCTGGCCAGAGATTTTGAGTAACAATCCGACGATAGGCCTGGGTATACATCTCCTCACAAGGAGTGGTGAATCCTTTGTAGGCTGTTCAAACATCTTCGGGCACTTCGGCTTATACCCAATCATCCTGGGTCCACACCTCCTTGGAGATGCTTGCTTAAGATGTTAAAGTATAAGTCTCCATGACCAAGATGACTTGAACACCGCAAGCCAAAGGAACATCGCACTTAAGCCGCAGTAAGAACTTCATTGACATATCTATAGATAGATTCCATATGAAGTCTTACAGCTAGACACTCCAATGAACTAGTTCCCTTAACTAGCACCCATGTTTATCTCCGGACATCCCAATGTCACCAGCCAGTGAGAATCAGCTGATTAGATAATAACCCATGCTAGTCTCAACAGAATTGATAGTGTCCGTATTTATCAATTCATCGACTAGGGATATTTTCAATACTTCACATTTGCACATTTAGAGATAATCACTAGTTGTGATCCCATCACAAATTCTCTTATGCTGTGAGTTGTATTGCGGACATTCAGTAGATGAGTTTAAGATCCCAATCAAATACACAAGCATGTATACTCAAATAGTGAATTATCATTTATTAAAATAAATGTTTTACAATCATAAGGCGATTGCCTTAGGACACTTCTCTCATATCACTAACAAACTCCCACTTGGCCTAATGCCAATCGCTACGGTATCCATTACCACAAGCTCTAACATGACCCTCAAACTTGCTCTGAGGCAAGGCCTTTGTTAAAGGATCCGCTAAATTCCTTTCAGTGGGAATTTTCTCAATTTGTATGTCATTCCTACTTATAATCTCTCTGATCAGATGATAGCGGCGAAGCACGTGTTTGGATCGCTGATGAGACCTTGGTTCCTTTGCTTGTGCAATAGCTCCATTGTTGTCGCAGTAAACCGGCACTGCATCATCAATGGTTGGAACCACGCCAAGTTCGGAGACGAACTTCTTGATCCAGACTGCTTCCTTTGCTGCTTCCGAAGCTGCGATATATTCCGCTTCCGTGGTGGAATCCGCTACGGTGTCTTGTTTGGAACTTTTCCAACTTACTGCGCCTCCATTCAAAATAAATATGTATCCAGACTGAGATTTGGAGTCATCCTTATCTGTCTGGAAACTGGCATCTGTATACCCACGTATTACCATATCTCCTTCTCCATATATTAGGAATACATCCTTAGTTCTTCTTAAGTACTTAAGGATCGTCTTAACAGCCGCCCAATGATCCATTCCTGGATCCGACTGGTATCTGCTTGTGACGCTCAAAGCATACGATACATCGGGCCTAGTACATAACATAGCATACATGATAGATCCTATCGCGGATGCATAGGGAATCTTGTTCATGCAAATCCTCTCGTCTTTTGTGCGCGGACACATAGACTTTGAAAGGTTGATCCCATGCCTGATGGGAAGGTAACCTTTCTTGGATTCCGACATGCTAAACCTTTTTAGCACTCGGTCTATATATGTAGACTGCGAAAGACCAAGCAACCGTTTTGATCTATCTCTATAGATTCTAATCCCAAGGATATAGGTTGCTTCTCCCAGGTCTTTCATGGAGAAAGTTTTGGACAACCAAATTTTAACTGTCTGTAAGACTGATATATCGTTTCCTATAAGTAAGATGTCATCGACATATAATACTAGGAATACGACTGCACTCCCACTAACCTTCTTGTACACACAAGGTTCATCTGGATTTTGTGAGAAATCAAACTTTTTGATTGTCTCATCAAAACGGATGTTCTAGCTCCTAGATGCTTGCTTCAGTCCATATATAGATCGTCGAAGCTTGCATACTTTGGTTTTATCAACCGATGTGAAACCTTCAGGTTGTATCATGTATACATCCTCAAGCAGGTTTCCGTTAAGGAAAGCTGTTTTCACATCCATTTGCCATATCTCATAATCATAATGAGCTGCTATGGCTAGGAGCATCCGAATGGATTTAAGCATAGCTACTGGCGAATAGGTTTCGTCATAATCAATTCCTTGCTTCTGACGATATCCTTTTGCCACTAATCTAGCCTTAAAGGTAACAACATTACCTTCCATGTCGGTTTTCTTCTTGATCCCTTCAGGTGGGATAACCAAGTCCCATACTTGGTTTTCGTACATGGAATCCATTTCCGACTTCATGGCCTCAAGACATTTGTCCCTTTCTGAACTTTTCAGAACATCTTCATAACTGATAGGTTCGTCATCGCTTATGAGTAACACGTCGTTCGATTCACTTATGAGAAATCCATATCTCTCTGGAATATTGCGTGTCCTATCAGATCTACGAAGAGGTGGTGTAGTTTTAGGTTCAACTGATAGCTCATCATTATGAGGTATTAGTTGTGGGTCTAGACTAGGTGTCTCTGTAATGTCTATTGGAGTTTCTTGAACTTCATCAAGTTCAATCCACTCCCACTGTTTTCTTGTAAAAGAAATTCCTTTTCCAGAAATACAGCATGCCTTGAAACAAAACCTTTTGTTCCAAGGGATGATAGAATTGGTAACCCTTCGTTTCCTTAGGGTATCCAATAAATAGACATTATCAGACTTAGCATCCAATTTGTCTGATATAATCCGCTTCACATAAGCAGGACAACCCCATATCTTAAGGTGAGTTAAGTGGGTTTCTTACTATTCCATGTCTCATATGGAGTAGTAGAGACTACCTTGGTCGGGACTCTGTTTAGCAAGTAAACAGCTGTCTTAAGTGCATACCCCAAAAGGATTTTGGAAGAGTTGCATGATTCATCATTGACCTAACCATGTCCATCAAGGTTCGGTTGCGCCTCTCAGATACACCATTATGCTGTGGTGTATATGGCAGAGTCCATTGGGATAATATCCCATTGTCCCTAAGATAATCTTGAAACTCTTGACTTAAGTATTCACCACCCCGATCGGATCGAAGTATTTTAATACTTTTGCCAAGCTGTTTCTCTACTTCATTTCTGAACTCTTTGAATTTCTCAAAGGCTTCAGATTTGTGTTTCATCAAGAACACGTACCCGAATCGTGAGTGATCATCGATAAAGGTGATGAAGTAGCTATAGCCTCCTTGTGCAAGAGTTGACATTGGTCCACATACATCAGTATGTATTAGACCAAGCAATTCTCCCACTGGATTACCTTTTCTCGAAAAGGGTAATTTGGTCATCTTGCCTTTTAAGCATGATTCGCATGTATCAAATGAACCGGGTTCAAATGATTCCAAAATTCCACATCGGTGTAATTCGGTCATGCGTTTCTTACTTACATGGCCAAGACGACAATGCCAAGTGTAGGAGTCTATTCGATTATCTATTCGAGCACGTTTATTGCTAACTTCGATATTGAAAACGTCACTGGATAAATCTAACGTGTAGATGCCATTGCACAAAGTTCCATTCTCATAAAGAACGCCATTTAAAGTTATGTAACAATAATTGTTACTAAAAGTTAAATGATAACCCTTTTCATTCAAACATGAAATAGATACAATGTTCTTTATTAACGAAGGAACAAAATAACAATTATCCAATTCTAAGACACGTCCTGTAGGGAGCTTTAGCAAATATGTTCCGATGGCAACAGCAGCAATCTTTGCTCCGTTTCCAATTCGCAAATTCGCTTCTCCTTTGACGAGTCTTCTTCTATTCCTTAGCCCTTGTATGTCATTACATATATATGAGCTACACCCAGTATCAAGTACCCATGTGTTTGAGGAAATAGAGTGACATTCAATAACGAAGATACTTGAAGAGGATGGGGCATCGGATGCCTTCTCTTTCAAGGACTCAAGATAAACCTTGCAGTTTCTTCGGCAGTGACCCTCCTTGCCACAGTGATGGCAAGTGCCTTTTAGGGTATTTTCAGTCTTTTTGGCCTTTTTCTTCTTTCCCTTATTCTGTTCTTTGGCCTTCCTCTTAGAACATTTCTTCAAGGAACCAACTAACAGTACCTTCTTTTGATCCTGCTTCACAGAAGGCTCTACAGTCTTCAGCAGGTTGAGCAACTCAGGAAACTGGTCCAGAGTTGCATTTTCAGGAGGACGGTTGGGAAGTTGATCTTCAAGGACATAAGCAAGCTTCTCTGCCTTGAGGACTATCCTCAGGTTTTGAAGCCAGTCCATGAAGTTTGGCCCAGTCAGTTTATTGGTGTCCAAAATGGAATACAAATTCAGAGAAGACATGATCGAGTGATTATCCTAGAAATACAAATTGAGCTTATGTGAGAAGAATGATTAAAGAATATATCATCATACATAAATTAAATCATATTTATTTTACGAATTGAGTCACCCTTATTATCAATTCGGGAGATCGTAGGAACATCTCCAAATAGGTTGATATCCAACCATAGATAAGAACAACCATGACTGTGGCCATCAAGTTATTCTTAGCTATGAAGGTAGGTAATTATACCGATTACACATCACATATATGTAACTATCACATTATGCTATCAACTAATTGAATGTTTGCATAAATCATTGGGTTGTT